>PVKP010016156.1:0-48821 GCA_004027715.1 Plecturocebus donacophilus | reverse complement strand
GTACCACCATGCCTGGCTGATTTTTGAATTTTTTTGTAGAGATGGAGTTTCACCATGTTGCCCAGGCTGGTCTTGAACTCCTGGGTTCAAGTAATCCTCCTGTCTCAGCCTCCCAAAGTGCTGGGATTATAAGCGTGAGTTACCACTCCTGGCCCAGAAAAGTCTTTTAAGCATGTTACAACTCTGCCACTAAGAGATCAAACATAGAGATATTTGGAATAAAATCAACTATGGTGGAGGACATTGCTACATAGGCTCTAAAGTCATAGAAACTCCTTCTTTCCATCTGTCTCTCCCTCCCTCCCTTCCTTCCTTCTTTTCCTCCATTCCCAAGGAAAGATACATACCTATAGAGAGCTATAATCTAGTTACTCATAATTAATTCTTTCCAAGAAGTTATAAGAACAGTAAACATTTTTAGGTTTCCCATATCTAAAAATATCTTATTTTAGCTTCACAATTTTAGGATAATTAGGCTGAGGATAGAATTCTAGATTCAAAGTAATGTTCCATCAAAGCATTGAATATATTGTTACATTCCATTCTAGCATCTGGTATTGGTAATAAGAACTTTGGAATTCTGATTTGTTTTCTTTCTTTTGTTTATTAATAATTTGTCTCTCTGGAAACTTTTAGAATTTTCTGGGAAACTTTATCTCCCTGTAATTATATCTATTTTACAGCTGGATTTTGTTTATTTTAATACACTCTCTTTCATCTTGATCAATCTTGCCATTTACTATCCTAAAAAAAAAGCTTAGATTATCCTAAAAGGTAATAAACGTGTAAAAACATATTCAGCATCATTCAGAATCACAGAATGCAAATTCATTTAAAATGAAGTATTACTATGCAGCTGTTAGACTGGCAAAAATGTGGGTAATGATACGTTTTGACAAGAATGAGAAGAAACCGGTAACCTCAAGCACTGCTGATGGTAACGTAGGTTGGGGTGGCCCTTCTTTAGAGCAGTTTGGCATTTGGCACTAACTGTACAGACTCAGCTTATATCTACCCATGATCTAGCAACTCTATCTCTGGGTATATATATCCCCCACCCCACCAGCACAACACTTTTATGGATAGAAGGATGGATATGAGAGAGAGAGAAAGAGAGAGACACCGAGAGAGACCGAGACCATAGAGATTATATGAGGATTTTCATTGTATTGATATTTGTGGAAAAGGAGAGTAACTTGAGGACATAGACTGACAAGATGTGGTGAACTCACATCCTACATTCATAGGGATATATGTATAAACAACAAAAAACTCATTAAACAGAACAGAATGATTGCTATGGTTTTAGGGTAAAGAGATCTGGGAGTGAACAAAGGAGAAAGCATTAAATCTAACCAATAACGAAAGGGTTTATTTTTGTTAATCCTTTCCTCTCTATTCATTTCCCCACCTCTCTCTCATCTGTCCATCTACCTACTTACCTAAGACAAAAAGGTCTCCCTCTCCTCTCCTTTCTATCTTCTAACCTATCTCTCCCTCTCTGTTTTTGTTACTCCCTCTCTCAGATTACTATCATTCTGGGGAATCCAGCTGCCATGGTGAGTAGCTCTACGGAGAGGCCCATGCAGCAAAGAGTTGAAGCCCCTAAACAATAGCCATGTAGATCAATTTAGAAATGGATTCTTCTCAGCCTACCCTTAGGATAACTGTGGCCCCAGATAATAGCTGGACTGGAATATTAAAGAGATTTTGCACCAAAACCACTTAGCTCATCTGCTGTCAGATTTCAGGTGCACAGAATCCCTGAGATTAAAGAAAAAGTTTTAAGATTTAGGCTACAAAGTTTTAGATAATTTGTTACACAGCAGTATGTAAGTAATACACCCAGGAAATCAACTCTTAGGTACATATCCTAGGAACACTTGATCAGGTGCCTAAACATGTTCCCTGAAACACTATTTATGGTACAAATAGATGGAGGCAAATAGATTTTCATCACTATCAGAATAAAATAAGTAAAATATGACAATTTCAAAAATGTAATGAAACCATGCTCCAAAGAGTTAAAGAAAATAGTAACTAATAGAAATCTTTGAGCTTGCAGATTGTAGATAAGAAAGCAAACAACTTGTTGAAATGTTGAAACATTATCTGCTTGTAAAATAACAAAACTGGCTACACTTAGAACCAATATGGCCAACTGGAGTTTATGCAGAATTAGCTTGCAGACATCCCATGTTTTATATGAACTCACCCTGAATTTGCACATGAGACCCATGAAAAGGCACGAAAAAGTAACTGCACCCAGAAGGAACTTCCAGACCTCCCCTTTCTTTCTACAAATTACATAATAATTCTCAGACTCCACCCTCTAAATCTTTTCCAATATAATTACTGCCTTAAAGTCAGTAGGGGAAAACAAATTTGAACTAGACTCCTGTCTTTTTGGTCGAATTGCAGTAAAAAGCTTCTCTTTTCTCAAGAACCTGGTGTGATAATATTGGCTTTTAGTTCATTTGGGCAGCAAGCATCATTGGCTTGGTAACAGTAATACCATAATAAAACACTAGAAGAAATAACTAGATTGGACAGATCTTCAAAACACAATAAATTGTACAAAAATGTCACATAAATAAACATCATTTATAATGAAATTCTTAAGAGATAAAACAGACTTAGAGAAAACTGACATTTATTTAAGTTTAAAAACAGTTTATTATTTATTTTATAAGTAATCACAGATACACAAATACAAATATATTTCCTGATTATGAGCAAGAAGAACAGAAAAATATATATTAGACTAAAATTGAGAAATGAATATGGGATACACAAAGACCTTTGATAATGCCTGCCCATAAACTGAGGAGTATGTACACTCTCCTCTATGTAACTGAAGTCCAATAATACTTTAACATAGTACGTGAAAATGTGAACCAGTGTTACAACCTCACTTATAAACATAAATTCAAACAATTCTGAACAAAAAATGAGGTAAGTATTAGAATAATTATTGGATCATAGTAAAGAATTGTTTATTCTAAGAATGCAAATCAGTATTAGAACATATGGTATTTTAATATATTAACATACAGAAAAATATAAGGTAACTAAATTTGATGCATTTAACAAAATAAATACTTTAATATTTATCTTTCAGTCTTTCTAATAAAGTTTCATATATGGAACTTCCTCTGTCTGATAAAGGATATTTTCCAGAAATCTATAGAAAACAACATGCTTAACTTTTATACATTACACATTTGAATATTCTAATATGTACATTGAAATTTTATTTTTAGTAACTTGATACCTTGGAACCATTCTTACAAAGTCAGGAATGTGATAAGGGCATTTGTTGTCACTGATAACCTTTGGCAATGTACTTAAGATTCTGATTAATGTAATAAAAATAAGGTAAAGGAATAATATATATAAAGTTTTATAAGGAAAAGACAAAGCTGTAATTTTCCTAGAATAACATATCTAGGAAATGTAAGAAAATTAAGTAAAAATCTTTAATAACTAATAAGAGAGGTAAACCTAAAAAAAAATGACTTTTCCAAATACCAGCAAAAGCCAATTTGAAACTATAATAGAGAAAATGAGGATCTTACCATGATAAGAAAAAAAGCAGTAACAACAACAAAATCATAAATGCTAAGCAATAAAACTAACAAGAAATGTGAAACTCTATATAAATACAATTTACAAAATGTTACTGAAGGGATGTAACAGATTCATGTTCTGATTTGGAAGACATAAAACAATAGTTCTCTCCAAATTAATGTATGTAGTTAGTGCATTCCTACAACAATCAGAATGGGATGGGGCAGGTGTAGTGGCTCACGCCTGTAACCACAACACTTTGGGAGGCTGAGGTGGGTGAATCTCCTGAGCTCGGGAGATCAAGACCACCCTGAACAACATAGTGAAATCCCGTCTCGACTAAAACACAGAAAATTAGCTGGGCATGTTGGCATGTGCCTGTAGTTCCAGCTACTCAGGAGGTTGAGGCACAAGAATTGCTTGAGCCCCAGAGGCAGAGGTTGCAGCGAGCCAAGACTATGCCACTGCACTCCAGCTTGGCCTCCAAAAGTGAGACTCTGACTCTAAATAAATAGATTAGATAGATAGATAGATAGATAGATAGATAGATAGATAGATAGATAGAATGAGATGACGTTTCATAATGGAATTTCATAGACTACATTGAAAGAAAAAAGGAAATATGTAAAGAGCATGGTACTGGTACCAAAACAGACATATAGACCAATGAAACAGAACACTGGCCTCAGCACTAATGCCACACATCTGTAACCATCTGATCTTTGACAAACCTGACAAAAACAAGAAATGGGGAAAGGACTCCCTATTTAATAAATGGTGTTGGGAAAACTGGCTAGCCATATGCAGAAAGCTGAAACTGGACCTCTTCCTCACACCTTATACAAAAATAAGACCTAACACCATAAAAACCCTAGAAGAAAACCTAGACAATACCATTCAGGACATAGGCATAGGCATAGGCAAGGACTTCATGACTAAAACACCAAAAGCAATGGCAACAAAAGCCAAAATAGACAAATGGGATCTAATTAAAGTTAAGAACTTCAGCACAGCAAAAGAAACTATCATTAGAGTGAACAAACAATGAACAGAATGGGAAAAAATTTTTCAATCTACCCATCTGACAAAGGGCTAATAACCAGAATCTACAAAGAACTTTTAAAAATTTACAAGAAAAAATTTAGACTAAAATTGAGAAATGAATATGGGATACACAAAGACCTTTGATAATGTCATCAAAAGGTGGGTGAAGGATACTTCTCAAAAGAAGACATTTATGCAGCCAAGAAACATGAAGAAAAGCTCATCATCAGTGGTCATTAGAAAAATGCAAATCAAAACAACATTGAGATACCATCTCATGCCAGTTAGAATGGTGATCATTAAAAAAATCAGGAAACAACAGATGATGGAGAGGATGTGGAGAAATAGGAATGCTTTTACACCGTTGGTGGGAGTGTAAATTAGTTCAACCATTGCGGAAGACAGTGTGGGGATTCCTCAAGGATCTAGAACTAGAAATACCATTTGACCCAGCAATCCCATTACTGGGTATAGACACAAAGGATTATAAATCATTCTGTTATAAAGACACATGCACATGTATGTTTATTGCAGCACTATTCACAATAGCAGAGACTTAGAACTATCCCAAATGCCCATCAATTATGATAGACTGGATAAAGAAAATGTGGCACATATACACCATGGAATACTATGCAACCATAAAAAGGGATGAGTTCATGTCCTTTGCAGGGACATGGATGAAGCTGGAAACCATCATTCTCAGCAAATGGGCACAAGAACAGAAAACCAAAAACTGCATGTTCTCACTCATAAGTGGGTGTTGAACAGTGAGAACACATGGACACATGGAGGGGAACATCATACACCAGGGCCTGTCAGGGGGTTGGGAGGGTAAAGGAGGGATAGCAGGGTGTGGGAGGATTGGGGAGGGATAACATTAGGAGAAATATTTAATGTAGATGAGCTGTAGATACCACTGCCAGGGATACAGCAAACCACCATGGCACATGTATACCTATGTAACAAACCTGCATGTTCTGCACATGTGCCCCAGAACTTAAAGTATAATAAAAATAAATAAAAATAAAGTGAAAAAAATATGCATAAGGATAGCCAAAGAAGTTTTAAAGAAACAATTACAATAAAGGAGTCTTCCTTTAGGAGCTATCTAGAATTCTATCAACTATAGTAGTAAAAATAGTACAGTTATAGTGTAGAAATAGGCAAATAAAGATATAGAGAGTAAAGGAGTAGACTCATATATGATAGGTGCACCCAAATCTCAGAAATTACCACTAAAAAACTTATTCATGTAACCAAACACCACCCGTTCCCTAAAAACCTACTGAAATATAAAACAAATTTTAAAAAATGTGTAATCTATTCTTTTAAAAAAGAAGTAGACCCATAAGTAGATAAACTTTGATTTATAATAAAGACAATTTTAAATTGGTCTAAAAAAAATAGCCTACAATTTTTCAAGTTGTTTTGAACAATTAGCTATTCATTTGGAAATTATAATGTCATCTTGAGACCTTACATCATTCACTAAAATGAATTCTAGATTATTTTAATAGTTAAATACAACCAAAATTATAAAAAGCATTTGTGAAAAAAATGTTTGTAACTTATCTGTGTTAAAAACCTTCTTGTAAAAGATACGAAGCCCAGAGGTATAAAAAGGAAAAATAATTGATTTATTTTTATGTTCAGTTTTAAACTTAGTGTTCAAAAGTATAGATTTTGCAGCCAGAGTGCCTATTTAGATTCTGGTTCTGCAGCTGGGTTATATGGCTTTGGGTAAGTTTGTAATTGCACCATGCCTTGGACTTTTACTTGTACATGACTCAGATTTTTACCTGTAAACTAGAGAAGGTAATAGTACCTTCCTCACAGGACCAGTGTAAGTCATACATGAGTTAATATGTAAAGTACCTTGGAAAGTACTTGGCTTAGAGTAAGTATTTTATATATGTTTGCTACTATTAAAAAGATAAATTGAGAAAAAGCCATTTTCAATATACAGAATCCAGAACCAGAATATATGATGAACCCTTAACAAGTCACTAAAAAAAGTCCCAATAGAAATATAAAGGACATGAACACACAATTTACAGAAGAAAAAATTATATGACCATACATACTTAAACTAAAAATAAGAGAAATGCAATTTAAAAGCTTTAAAAATGACAGTAAAAAAGATTTATATTATCGAGTGTTGCCAAAGATATGAAGAAATGTTGATAGGATTATAACTTGATGAAACATTTTGAAAGGCAACCTGGAAGTATCTGTAAAATGTAAATGGCCTTTCATTATTTCTTTCATTATTTACAACAATTCTACTTTTAGGAATGTATTTCAGATATATATGCTCCCATGTGTACAGATATGTGTATACAAAGGTTTTCTTCAACATTGTTTACAACAGACAAAGAATTATAAATAACCTAAGTGTCCATCCCCATGGAGGGGATTCAATAAAGTATCTCTTACGCATTCAATAAAAACAATGCGACTGTTCTAAAAGAATAAGGTAGTCCTATATACATACTTCAAGTTCTATTTAAAAAGTAAAAAGTCTGTCATGAGTTATTACACTCTTATTTAAAACTAAATTTAATGTTAATGTTTACATATGTTATGTAAATGCATAGAAAGTTAACTGGGTGTCTGTCTACCCATATGTAACTCTACTAATACCTGGAAATCAGAAGAAGAGTGTGGAGAGGGCTGCTAAATGTAGATAAGGTCATGGGAATTAAATATTTTTTTTTTAGGGCCAGGCACGGTGACTCATGCCTGTAATTCCAGCACTTTGGGAGGCTGAGGTAGGCAGATCACTAGGTCAGGAGATCGAGACCATCCTGGCTAACATAGTGAAACACTGTCTCTACTAAAAATACAAAAAATTAGCCAGGCATGGTGGCAGATGCCTGTAATCCCAGCTACTTGGGAGGCTGAGACAGGAGAATTTCTCGAACCTAGGAGGTGAAGGTTTCAGTGAGCTAAGATCATGCCACTGCACTCCAGCCTGGGGGACAGTGCGAGACTCTGTCTCAAAAAAAAAAAAAAAAAGACAAAACGATTGTTTTAGAAGTGAGAGAGGATAGAGAAAGCACAAATAACAAGACATAGCTTCTTTTTTCAACAAGAATATCATAAAGAATGGGTGATAAAACAAGTTATTAAAATGTATTTATTCAAAAATCTATCTACACCTAGAGTTATACCTATCAATTTAGAATTACCATGAGGTTCAAATGAGAGAATACATATAAAGGGCTTACCTGGCACACTCAATAAGTATTTACAAATAATACACACATACATACTTTATTGTAAAGAATGAAAGAAATGATGCTACTAGCAAAGAACTTTTTTCTCCTGTGCATCAGTACAGTCCATAGAACTCGGCATCGGATGTCCTTCTTGCTCATAGGCTTATTTCTACACAGTCTGTTTCCGTCCACTGCAATGAAGCTCACAACTGCTGGGAGTTACTTTGTTACACGCTGTTTCCTCACTGCTTGGAATAAGGCTTGGCAAGCAGTAAGAACTCAAAAACGTTTCCTTGAATCATAATTTCTTTCCGCCAGTGCTTATCTCATACTGATTAATGTATTTCTCGCTATGGTGAATGCTTGAGTGATAATCCCTAGCTACTTCCCAAGAAAACATTTCAAAACAGGAGTTCAAGTTCTGTGCTTTCACTAATTTCTTAACTTGCTAAAAACATTTGACCAAATTCAACAGTCATCCAAAGCGGGTTCATTAGCTGTTTTGCCAAAACAACAAAGAAATGAATATCTTGAATAGATGTAGACTTGCTCTTTCTGTGAAATATCTATCCAAATGGGAATTATAAAATGAAATGATGCCGATTCTCAGAATCCCAGAGCAGCATCTGGGCTTGCCAAGGGCAGGCAGGCATCATTGAAGAAAAGATGCTTGCCTTCAACTTTTTAATATAAACTATCTAGAGTGACCAGAGGAAATATGAAAATACCAATTGGCAGTGTTTAAGTTAATACCAGAAGGTTTTTCTTTTATCTTCTCTTGGAAAGAATTCTGTTGTCAAAATAGGCATTGTGCAGGGAAAAACAAATTTGTGTTAAGCAAAAGGCTTCTGCAGTTTAATTTCCTCTTGCAAAAAGTAGGAAAATCAACTGTAGGTTGAATTCTAGACAACATTGTTGGTGGTTTGTGTGTCATCAGATCTTTGGGATCAATGATTACAGATTGCAAAATCTTGAAATTTATAATTACAAAAACAGGACAGTTGAAAATAGCTTGATGTGAACACCTGCCACTTACCCTTTTTCTTTGGTCACGTTTGTCTTTTACTTATTAATTGGTAAGAACTCTTTATATATCTCGATATTAATTCTTTACTATTCATCTTCTAAATGCTTTTTAGCAAACTTATATTCTGCTTTAAATTTTATGTATGGTATGTTTATTTTCTATATAGAATGTTTCCATTTTTATGTTGTTAACCCTGTAATTTTTTGTTGTTCTAATTTCTGGCTTAATTTTCATATTGAGAGACAGCATTCCAAACCAAAATAATTAAAGTAATGATATTCTATTGATTTTTATGGCTTTCTTACTAAAATTAAATATTTGATAAATCTATAATTTAGCATACAGTGAGAAGTTGATTTCTTTTCAAAATGGTTTTACATTTTCAGTAATGTTTCTATTATTAAAAAAGCAAAATTTACATTCTACCTTTTTCCTTTACTACATTGATATGTATACTTGGGTCTTTTTATTTTTATTATTATTATTTTTTGAGATGGAGTTTTGTGCTTTTGGCCCAGGCTGGAGTGCAGGGGCACTTGTCTCTGCTCACCGCAACCTCCGCCTCCAGGGTTCAAGCGATTCTTCTACCTCAGCCTCCCAAGTAGCTGGAATTACAGGCTCCCACCACCATGCCTGGCTAATTTTTTTGGTATTTTTCATAGGGGTGGGGTTTTGCCATGTTGGCCAGACTGGTCTCTAACTCCTGAACTCAGGTGATCCACCCTCCTTCGTCTTCCAAAGTTCTGGAATACAGGCCTGAGCCACCGCTCCCGGCCCTTGAGTTCTTTTGTGAACTGTTAGTCCATTTACTTGATCCTTTTGTCAAGAATACTATTTTAAATATCAATCAGGGAAAATCCTTTATTTTCAGAATTCTTCTAGCTGTTTTTACATGATTATTCTTCTAGATGGGTTTAGGAGTCCGAGGTGGGTGGATCATTTGAGGTCAGGAGTTCGAGACCAGCCTGGCCAGCATGGTGAAACTCCGTCTCTACTAAAAACAAAAAATTTAGGTGGGCATTGTGGTGGGCAGCTGTAATCCCAGCTACTTGGGAGACTGAGACAGGAGAATCACTTGAACTCTGGAGGCGGAGGTTGCAGTGAGCTGAGATCATGCCACTGCACTCCAGCCTGGGCAACAAGAGTAAAAAACTCCATCTCAAAAAAAATTTTTTTTCACTTTTTAAAAATACTTGTATGACTACATTCTTACTATAAACATTTAAAACAAAATACAGAATGACATATGATAATCTCCTCTTCTTACTTCCCTATTCTACTTTTCTTCCCTGAAGTAATAATGGGTAATGCTTTTCAGTGTATGTTTTTAGAACATTTTCTATTCATTTACTTAAACATATATGCTTATGTACATTTTGACATAAATAGAGCCATTAAATAATTATTGCTTTCAGCTTTTTAAATTTTATATTTCTGATAGATCTATGTCATTATGTAGCATTTTCCTCATTGTTTTATTAAGATACACATACATACATATTTATGAAGATACACATGCACATATATTTATCGAACCTCAAGTGATATGCATACACAAACACACACACACACACATTTTGCCATAACACACAAGGCTCTTCAAAATGGAATCACCATAGCAATCATAATGGAATCACCATTGTATGAGTATTTTTTTTTCTGCATTTTTTTAAGATTCTTAGAAGTGGAATTGTTAAGACATGGGATGTGAGCATTTGATAAACTATTAAATTGCCATCCAAAAAGGTTTTGAACATTTACACTTCTGTAAAAATACACAGGAATCCCTATTTTTCTACTCGTGTACCAGTTTTTGAAAATCATATACTAATGTATGACTTATATTTTGAATTTTTATGGAGGAGAATCAATAGACTGCTTCAGAAGCTATTAAGGTATACAAAAGCAACTAATGTAAAACATAAAATAGAATTCACATATTCCAAATTACTAGGGGTGAGGTATACCTTAGGAAACACAGATAATGTAACAAAAATAGAGTATAAAGAAACATTTCAGTGCCATAAGAAGATAAAGCAAAAAACAAGTGACATAGAGTAATACAGAAATAAGACCAAATATTTTCCTCATCTTAGTAAGTATGAATGGAAATCTACCTAATAAAAAAGAAAAAAAAATCACATTGAAACAAAAACCAATATACACATTTAGTGACACAGAAAGGCTAAAGAAATCACAAAGCTATACCTGACAAAAATAGAATTGAATTCAAGGTGGAAAATATTAAGTAACATTCAAAGATTCCTTTCTTGCAATAAGCACTACATGTTACACAATGTATAAAACTTTATCAATCTTTTGCAACAAACAAATATAGAACTGAAATGTGTAAAGTAAAATACATTGGCAATCCAAATCTATAATAGTGATGGGAGACTTTAACACCTTTTTTTGAGTTCTTCACAGATTGAGTAGATAAAAACATCAAAATTAATTTAGAGGGGACCAGAAAATATCAGTGAGATTATATATATATATATATATATATATGTATGTATATATATGTGAGGCTGTGATAACTAATTTTAGTATCAGTTTGACTGGGTTAAGAGATGTCTGGATAGCTGGTAAAATATTGTTTCTGAGTGTGTCTGTGACGATGTTTCCAGAAGAGATGAGCATTTGAATCAGCAAAATGAGTAAAGACGATCCACCCTCACCAGTGTGAGTGGGCATTGTCTAAACTTTACAGAGCCTGAATAGAGCCTAAAGGTGGAAAGAGAGTGAATTCTCTTTCTTCTTGAGCTGGGACAGTCATCTTCCCCTGCCCTTGAACATCAAAACTGGTTCTCAGGCCTTTGGATTTGGGACTTACACCAGTGGCCCCAATCCCAGTTCTCAGGCCTTTGGCCTCAGAATGGAAGTTACACCAACAGCTGCCCTGGTTCTCAGGCCTTTGAACTAAGACTGAACTGCACCACAGTCTTTCCTGGGTCTCCAGAATACAGAAGGCAGATCATGCACCTTCTTGACCTCCATAATCGTGTGAATCAATTTTTATACTAAATCTCTATCTCCACCTATCTCTATCTGGACACAGACACCCTATTGTTTCTATTTCTCTGGAGAACCATGACTAATACAGAGTCCTTGCCAATTTAAAAATGTATTTCTTAATAAAAATGTGGGAAATTTCTAGATTATTTATACCCTTTTACACAAAAAATGAAAATGCATTCTTAGTGATTTAATATTTCAGCCTGTTTCTTCTTTAATAAAAAACTCTATTTTTTATTTATAAAATTATTTTTATCAGATATCTGTTAGAAGATATCAGTCTAAGCAAGTGAAACTATAATAGAAAATAGGTACTTGTGGACTTTAAGATTTTTTTGTTATTCTTGAAATACAATAAATTTGCAAGGCTATGATTCATTATTCACAATTTTAAAAATCATTCTTTTCCTGGTACATGGTGGGCCTGTTTAACCAGGAGATTTATGCTTTGTTTCATGTTACGAAAATCATCTTTTGGGAGAGAGATCCAAGATGGCTGACTACTAGCAGCTCAGGATTGCAGCTCCCAGTGAAAATGCAGAGAGTGAGTGGACGCCACACTTCAGACGAATTTTTGTTGCCCACTGACCAGGAGATTCCCAGCAGAGGAGCCCCACGGGTCACCAGCTTGACCCTTTTGGCTGGCACGGCTGTTTTGCCAGCTCGGCGTGGCGGTTCTTAGTGCAGAGTAAATGGGACTGGGTGTACTTTTGGTTGAAGTTTGGAGCTCTGGGAAGGCAGAGTCGCCCATTCAGCTGATTGAAAAAGGGACTGAAGAGGGAAGCCAGACCAAAGACTCCCAGGCAGAAAACTTTCCTAACCTAGTAAGGTATGACAGTACTCACCTCCAGGCAATATAGAGAACACCACAAAGATATTCCTCAAGAAGGGCAACCCCAAGACATGTAATCGTCAGATTTACTCGGGTTGAAATAAAGGAGAAAATACTAAGGGCAGCCAGAGAAAAAGGTCAGGTTACCCATAAAGGGAAGCCTATCAGACTTACAGCAGATCTCTCAGTAGAAACCTTACAAGCCAGAAGAGAGTGGGGGTTAATATTCAACATCCTTAAAGAAAAGAATTTTCAACCCAGAGTTTCATATCCAGCCAAACTAAGTCTCACAAGTGAAGGAAAAATAAATTTTTTTGCGAACAAGCAAGAACTCAGAGATTTCATCACAACCAGGCCTGCTTTACAACAACTTCTGAAAGAAGCACTACACACAGAAAGGAACAACCAGTATCAGTCATCCCAAAAACTTATCAAAAGGTAAAGAGTATCACCATAATGAAGAATTTACATCAACTAACGGGCAAAACAGCCAGCTAGCATCAAATGACAGTATTAAATGCATATATATCAATATTAATCCTAAATTTATATTGATTAAATGCCCCAATCAAAATATACAGTTAGACAAACTGAAAAAAAAGTTAAAAACCCATTGGTACACTGTATCCAGACCTATGTTATATGCAAGGACACACAAAGACTCAAAGGGTTGGAGGAAGATTCACCAACCTAATGGAGAGCAACAAAACAAAACAGGAGTTGCAACTTTCATCCCTGATAAAATAGACTATATTAGCAACAAAGACTAAAAGAAACAAAGAAGGACATTATACAATGGTAAAAGGATCAAAGTAACAAGAAGAGCTAACAATTCTAAATATATATGCACCCAATACAGGAGCACCCAGATATATAAGCCAAGTTTTTAACGACTTATAAAGAGACTTAGACTCCTGCACAATAATAATAGGAGACCACTATATTGTCAATATTAGATCAATGAGATAGAAAATTAATAAGCACATCCATGACTTGAACTTAGACCTGGAACAAGTAAATTTAATAAATATTTACAGAACTCCCCACCCCATAGCCACAAAACGTACATTTTCTCAGTATCATATCACACCTATTCTAAAAGTGATTACATAATTGGAACTAAATTACTTCTCAGTAATTGCTTAGCATTCCACAGATTTAAATGAAATACTGGTTGGCTGTTTGTTATTTTCTTCCCTTATTCCTCCCTGTCTCCATTGTTAAGTATAATTATTGGCATAAAAGAGGTCTTTAATGCCCATATTTAGATTATATTCTAGCCTGAGCAATAGAGCAAGATTCTCGTTCTCTCTCCCCCTTTCTCTTTTTCTTTCTCTCTTTTATTCTCCCTCTTTTTTCTCTCTTTTATCATTTTTTCTTTTTCTCTTTCTAAAAAAAAAAGAAGAAATCATCTTTTATTGTAACTAACGTAATTTATTTCTTCTGTATATTTTGTTCCCTCCATAGATTTTTATTGTTTGTCCTCCCAGTCTTTTTCTTTCTAATGATTTTCATGGCAGTGCTTTTTCTCTACCTTCTTTGCTATTTTTAAACATGGTATCTTACTGACTTGGTTCTGTAATTGTCAGTTATGCTGGCTTTTACTTCTAATTTGATTTTGATGTCTGTTGTGGCTTTATTCTTTTTCGTAATTTCTTACTTTAGCTCTGCTGAAAAAATGTCATATAATCTTTATCTCTTATAAAATTCACGGTATTTTAAAATCTTCTTGGGAGTAGGAAGTAGTTATCTAAATATGTTGTCCCCAGATGAAATATGTTTTTTGTTTTATTCATCTATCTTTTGTCAAAGAATTTTTTTGTAACATTGGTTATTTTCTTTCTATCTTTGCTTCATTTTATTATGGCCTGCTATTTGACACTAAATAATGTGGCATATTTTTCTGATTCCACTTCCTCTTGATCTGAAAATTATTAGAGTAGTGTTTCTCTTTTTTCTTTTTTCTTTTTTTTCCTGCAAAAGAAACTATCCTTAAACTGCCAACCAACATAATGGGAATTTTTTTTTTAATGAGAGAAAGAAGAAAGAAAAGGAGCAAGAACAGGATTCTTGCTCTATTGCTCAGGCTAGAATGCAGTCTTAAAAAGGTACTAAAAACCTTTTTATGCTGATAATTGTACTTAACAACAGAGACAGGAAGGAATAAGGGAAGAAAATAACAAACAGCCAACCAATATTTCATTTAAGTCTGTGAGATACTATGCAAATACTGAAGAGTAATTTACTTCCAATATATAGTCACTTTCAGAATAGGTGTAATATGATACTGAGAAAAATGTATGTTCTGTAGACCTGGGGTGGAGAATTCTATAAATATTCACTAAATTTACTTATTCCAGGTCTAAATTCAAATCCTAGATGTCCCTATTTTCTATCTGATTGACCCATCGAATATTAACAATGCGATGTCAAAATCTCCCGCTATTATTATGCGGGAGTCCAAATCTCTTTATAAGTCAATAAGGACTTGTCTTATGTATCTGGGTATTCCTATATCGGGTATGTATATATTTATGATCATTAACTCCTGTTGTTGCATTGATCCTTTTACCATTATGTAATGCCCTTCGCTGTTTCTTTTAGTCTTTGTTACTGTTAAAGTCTATTTTGTTGGAGACAAAAGTTACAACTCCTGTTTTGTTTTGTTTTGTTTTTCCTCTACATTTAATTGGTAAATCTTCCTCTATCACTTTATTTTGAGTCTTTGTATGTTGTTGTGAGTTAGATCTGGATACAGCATACTGATGGATTTTAACTGTTTATTCAGTTTGCCTGTGTCTTTAATTAGGGCATTGAATCCATTTAAATTTAGGATTAATATTAATATTTGTGAGTTCAATATTGTAATTTAATGCTGGCTATTTTGCCCATTAGCTGATGTAAATTCTTCATTATGGAGAAACTCTTTATGTTTCGGCAATTTTTTGGGATGACTGATCCCAGTTGTTCCTTTCTGTTTGTAGTGCTTCTTTCAGAAGTTGTTGTAAAGCAGGCGTGGTGGTGATGAAATCTCTGAGTGCTTGCTTGTTTGCAAAAAAATTTAATTTTCCTTCATTTATGAAGCTTAGTTTGGCTGGATATGAGATTCTGGGTTGAAAATTCTTTTCTTTGAGGATATTGAATATTGACCCCCACTCTCTTCTAGATTGTAGGGTTTCTGCTGAGAGGTCTGCTGTAAGTGTGATAGGCTTCCTTTTATGGGTAACCTGACCTTTCTCTCTAGCAGCTCTTAGAATTTTCTCCTTTATTTCAACCCTAATGAATCTAGTGATTATGTGTCTTGGAGTTGCTCTACTTGAGAAATATCTTTGTGGTGTTCTCTGGATTACCTAGAGTTGAGTATTGTCCTGCCTTACTAGGTTAGGAAAGTTTTCCTGAATAATATCCTGAAGAATATTTTCCAACTTGGATTCATTCTCTTCATGACATTCAGGTACACCTATCAGTCATAAATTAGGTCTTTTCACATAGTCCCATATTTCTTGGATACTACGCTCATTCCTTTTTACTCTTTCTTGTCGAATCTTGTCTTCTCATTTCATTTCATTAAGTAGGTCTTCGACCTCTGATAGCCTTTCTTCTGCTTGATCAATTCGACTGTTAAAACTTGTGGATACTTCACGGATTTCTTGTATTGTGTTCTTCAGTTCCATTAATTCACTTATATTCGTTTCTAAATTATTCTCATTAGCATTTCGTCAAATCTTTTTTCAAGGTTCTTAGTTTCTTTACATTGGGCTAGAACATGTTCTTTTAGCTCACAAAAGTTCCTTATTATCCACTTGCTGAAGCCTAAATCTGTTAATGGAACACACTCATTCTCCATCAGGCCTTGTTCCCTTGATGATGAGGAACTGTGATCCCCTGTAAAAGGAGAGACATTCTGATTCTGGGTATTCTCAGCCTTCTTATGCTGGTTTCTTCCCATCATTGTGAGTTTATCCACCTGTCGTCTTTTGTGATTCCCAACTTTCAAATTAGGTCTCTGAATGGATGTCCAACTTGTTGATTTCCAGCGCCGAAATCTGATCAACCCACTGTGCTGGCTAAAACAGCAGCATTAAGATTCGTGGCGCTTTTCTGCTTGGGAATCTCTGGTCTGGCTTCCCTCTTGAATCCCTTTTTCAATCAGGTAAATGAGCAACTCTGCCTTCCCGGAGCTCCAAATGTCAATCAAAAGGGGACCCAGTCCCATTTACTCTGCACTGAGAACCACCACACCGGAGCACTGGCAAAACTGCCACGCCAGCCACAAGGGTCGTGCTGGCAACCTGTGGGGCTCCTCCGCTGGGAATCTCCTAGTCCATGGGCAACAAAAATTCATCTGAAAGTGTGGCGTCCACTCGTTCTGTGTGCTTTCTCTGGGAGCTACAATCCTGAGCTGCTAGTAATTGGCCATCTTGGATCTCTCTCATGTTTTTCAACTATTGGTACACGTTAAAATCACTTTCAAAACAGATGCTTGAATTCCAACCTAGCACGAGTAAATTTAAATTCCTAATGATAGGCCTCAGATGACTCTATCATGCCATTGAGCTAAGAGGGTAGATGTGGTTGATTTTTATCAGCTGTTCATCTGTTTAAGGGTAGAAGAGATCTGCTTGAGGACAAATGGGTCCAGAAATCTGGAGCTGAGAAATTGGAACAGTGTATCTTCTCCTTTCTATTAATTGAAACACTTGCACCAGAGCCTCTTCCACAAAGCAGTTACAGAGAAACTATGGCATTTTGTTATCTGTAGCCATCCGAAGCTTTCAACCATAGTTGGCTCTCCTTTGACCTATTTTTTTCTGTGCCTTGAATTTACATAATGTCAGTAATAGTTATCATTAGCAGATGTTTACTGCTAGAAGGAATCTTAACAGTCAAGTATTTCCAAGTAAGAGTTAAGTTAGTTTCCCAGAGTACCTAGAAAGGGTGGGATATGTACATGAGAAGGGATTAAACATTTCAGGCACTGTTAGATGCTTTATGAACATGACATCATTGATTATATTCTAATAACCCTTTAAGATGAGTGAATGAAAATTATCAAATGCTTATTCAGCATTCATTCCCTATTATTCTACTTCCTAATAACTTCTAGATTTTTCTTTAAGTGAACATCTTTTCCCCATCCAACCCTTAGTTCTGACATTCATCAAAAATCTCCATCCATTTCCAAAGTAATTAGTTTGGGGACAGACAGGAAACCTGGTACAAGTCAAGCAGTACCAGCCTTGGTTGTTTCAGATTGATCTTGAAGAGTAAAGCTCTGGGCTTTTAAAAAGTATTTGTGAAAAGCAATGTTCTCTCTCTCTTAGTCTTCTACGAGTTATGAATGAGGAGCAAATAACCCCTGTTACTTCCAGCAGTCAGATTGTGACCATCAGGGAAGCCAGCATAAGGTAAAAGAGCAGACACAAAAATAAAGGAGAAGCAAGAGTACTGGAAAAAGAGAGAGTTAGAGAGAAAATGTACCCTGATTGAACTCTGTCTAGAACTTTCTACTTCTGGACTTTTAAAGTGAGCCAATACATTCCCTTTGTTGTTTAAGCTTTAAGTTAGATTTTCTCTGCCTGGCAACTGAAAGCATCATAATTCATATAAGTGGAAATCACTCGAGATTGCACTGAATTGTCCAGTACTATAGCCATTATCCACATGTTGCCATTTAAATTAAAATTAATTAGAATAACCACAGTTAAAAATTCAGTTTCTCAATTGCACTAGCCAGATGCTGGTGCTCAGTAGCCAATAAAGCTGGTGGCTATCTTATTGGGCAGCATAGATGTGGAACGTATCTATCATCTCAGAAAGGTCTAAGAGCTTTTCAGTAATTTGTCCATAATTATGCAGCTGTTAAATTTCAGAACTATCATTTAAGCCCAGGTTTTCGATGCCTAGAGAAGTGTTCTTTCTATCATGCTCCATTAAGCCCCTATGATAAGTGCACTGACAGTAGGTATTATCTAACAAAATGGTGTCACTTCTCTTGGGTTTGCATTTTGGCTCTGTAATATAAATGAATGGTCATAAGACACAGCTAGTCATGGCCCAGCTTGCCTCCTTTATCCTATGTAAATGCTTATCCACGGTGGTTTTAACCTGAACTTCTATGACTTTTATTATCAATATTTGTATTTCTGTTTTTTCCCCAAATTTATATCAATGGTTAAATCTTTTCAACAGTTTCATTGTTATTGCCTTAATTTTTCTCAAGATTCTTCAGGAGTTTGTTTTCCCTTGTGAATCTGCTAAATGTCTGTCTTTGCCTTTTTATTTTCAAATACTTGCACGTCAGGAAGCTTTCCCCAAGGTATCTGGGCTCTCTTCTTGATGGAAACTATGACATTAACAGAAAAATAGTCCAAACTCCTCCATCCATGTCTGAAAATGAATTTGACAAAGCTTATTAATACCAGTAGCCTTCTGGCCATTTCAAAATCTAAGCATTCTGTTCATTGGCAGTAAAGCTTATATCTTCTTGATTTGCTTTTTAATAAATAACCTAATGAACATTTGAAGTGCTTGCTGTTATCAAATTTAGAATTAATTGCACTGCATTACTCCAGGCAGATTAATAAAGCTGCCTATTTCAGCAGAATTCTATCTTAACGGACATTTTGTGGTACTATTGGAAATAATACTGAACATAAATGAAATAAAGATTTAGTTTCAAGCATGACTAAGTTCAGAGTCATGTTAAATAATAAGATAATATGTGATTTTAATCTTTGAATCTTTAAAAGTTTATATTTTTAATATTTATGGTATAGTCTAGTTGCTTTGAAATAATATAAAGTGAAGACACAGATGTCCAAAATGCTTTCCTAAATCATTTTATTATGCAAATTACATAAGTAGTCTACCAGTTTTTGCTCTATGTAATATTTAAATTTTGGTAGAAGATATACTATTTTGTATTACAGCAAAGGCAGTGAATTAGGCATTGGCATTCAGGAACAGGAAGTAACATTAATCCTGGGTTTTACTATGCTCTGCTATTTTGATATCACTGCTAAGTTGCTTCATTGGAAACGGTGCTTCTATAACAGAGAGCTCAATTAAGGTTAATTAGCAGAAAGAACTTGACATCCATGATTAATAACCCAACTACTGCACAAATGCACTGATGTTTTTGAACCATGTATCTAACACCAGGTGTGATCTTGTGGAGTAACTGAAGTAATAAAGTGCTTTTTCCTATATGCTTATACAGCAGAAATAACCCCTAAGTGAGGCTTAGTTATATTCAAGATGATTTTGCCACTTATTTTTAAACAATAATGTTTACCTCATAAGATTATCACAATGAAATCATTACAAGGATGTATTCAGAGTCATTATAAGATATGTAGTCCCTCCATTTCTCACATTTTTATTTTGCTTCATTTATATACAGATATATATGAAAGATTCCTTTATTTCTGACATTTTTATGTTGCTTCATTCACAGAACACTTTATTATTGCAACAAACCCTACTGTCCTTCCAAATTAAAGAGAGGTGAAAAACAATGGGAGCTATACATAGAGCAGAACACATCTGAATATGTAGTTCCTTGGTCACACAACCATGGAAGTGAAATATGACACATTCTCAGCAGTTGAAATTACCCTGAGCCTTTATTCCTGTCTTAAACATTTTGATTCTTCCCCTTCCCCAGAGGAATTAAGCAGAGAAAGAAATATAAGGTATCCGAATTGGAAAGAAGTAAGTCAAGTTGTCTTGTTTGCAGATGACATAATCTTATGTCAGAAAACCCTAAAGATGCTACCAAAAAAACCATTGCAACTAATAAATGAATTTCATAAAGTTGCAGGATACAAAACCAAATATAAATTTGTTTAAGTTCTTTGTAGATTTTGGAGAGTAGCCTTTGTCAGATGGGTAAATTGCAAATTTTTTTCCCCATTCTGTTGGTTGTTGGTTCAGTCTGTTGATAGTTTCTTTTGCTTTCAGAAGCTCTTAAGTTTAATTAGATCCCATTTGTCTATTTTGGCTTTTTTGCCATTGCTTTTGGTGTTTTAGTCATAAAGTCTTTGCCCGTGCCTATGTCCTGAATAGTATTGTCTAGGTTTTCTTCTAGAGTTTTTTTTTTTTTAATTGCAAAATATCTTTCTTTCTTTCTTTTTTGTTGCATTTTAGGTTTTGGGGTACATGCGAAGAACATGAAAGATTTTTGCATAGGCACACACGTGACAGTGTGATTTGCTGCCTTCCTCCCCATCACCTATATCTGGCATTTCTCCCCATGCTATCTCTCCCCAACTCCCCATCCCCCGCTGTCCCTCCCCTATTCCCTCCCGACAGACCCCAGTGTATGATGCTCCCCTCCCTGTGTCCTTGTGTTCTCATTGTTCAACACCTGCCTATGAGTGAGAACATACGGTGATTGATTTTCTGTTCTTATGTCAGTTTGCTGAGAATGATGGTTTCCAGGTTCATCCATGTTTCTACAAAGGACACTAACTTATCATTTTTTATAGTATCCCATGATGTATATGTGCCACATTTTCCCTGTCCAGTCTATCATCAATGGGCATTTGGGTTGGTTCCAAGTCTTTGCTATTGTAAACAGTGCTGCAATGAACATTCGTGTGCATCTGTCCTTATAGTAGAATGATTTATAATCCTTTGGATATATACCCAGTAATGGGATTGCTAGGTCAAATGGAATTTCTATTTCTAGGTCCTTGAGGAATCGCCACACTGTCTTCCACAATGATTGAACTAATTTACACTCCCACCAACAGTATAAAAGTGTTCCTATTTCTCCACATCCTCTCCAGCATCTGTTGTCTCCAGATTTTTTAATGATCGCCATTCTAACTGGCGTGAGATGGGATCTCATTGTAGTTTTGATTTGCATTTCTCTAATGACCAGTGATGAGCATTTTTTCATATGTTTGTTGGCCTCATATATGTGTTCTTTTGTAAAGTGTCTGTTCATATCCTTCACCCACTTTTGAATGGGCTTGTTCGTATTTTTCTTGTAAATCTGTTTTAGTTCTTTGTAGATTCTGGTTATTAGCCCTTTGTCTGATGGGTAGATTGCAAAATTTTTTTCCCATTCTGTTGGTTGCCAATTCACTCTAATGATTGTTTCTCTTGCTGTGTAGAAGCTGTGGAGTTTGATTAGGTCCCATTTGTCTATTTTGGCTTTTGTTGCTGATGCTTTTGGTGTTTTGATCATGAAGTCCTTGCCTATGCCTATGTCCTGAATGGTTTTGCCTAGATTTTCTTCTGGAGTTTTTATGGTGTTAGGTCTTATGTTTAAGTCTTTAATCCATCTGGAGTTAATTTTAGTATAAGGTGTCAGGAAGGGGTCCAGTTTCAGCTTTCTGCATATGGCTAGCCAGTTTTCCCAACACCATTTATTAAACAGGGAATCCTTTCCCCATTGCTTGTTTTTGTCAGGTTTGTCAAAGATCAGATGGTTGTAGATGTGTGGCGTTGCCTCCAAGGACTTCCTCTAGACTTTTTATGGTGTTAGGCCTCATGTTTAAATCTTTAATCCATCCAGAGTTACTTTTGTATAAGGTGTGAGGAAGGGATCCAGTTTCAGCTTTCTGCATGGCCAGCCAGTTTTCCCAACACCATTTATCAAGTAGAGAATCCTTTTCCCATTGCTTGTTTTCTTCAGGTTTGTCAAAGATCAGATGACTGTAGTTGTGTGGTGTTCTTTCTGAGGCCTCTGTGAAGAAACAACCCCATCAAAAAGTGGGTGAAGGATATGAACAGACACTTTTTAAATGAAGACATTTATGCAGCCAACAAATATATGAAAAAAGCTCATCATCACTGGTCATTAGAGAAATGCAAATCAAAATCACATTGAGATACCACCTCACACCAGTTAGAATGACGATCATTAAAATATTAGGAGACAACAGATGCTGGAGAGGATGTGGAGACATAGAAACACTTTTACACTGTTGGTGGGAGCGTAAATTAGTTCCACCATTGTGGAAGACAGTGTGATTACTCAAGGATCTAGAAATGGAAATACCATTTGACCCAGCAGTCCCATTACTGGGCATATATCCAAAGGATTATAAATCATTGTATTATAAAGACACATACACACATATGTTTACTGCAGCACTGTTCACAATAGCAAAGAATTGGAACCAACCCAACTGCCCATCAATGATAAACTGGATAAAGAAAATGTGGCACATAAGCACCATGGAATAACATGCAGCCATAAAAAAGGATGAGTTCATGTCCTTTGTGGGGACATGAATGAAACTGGAAACCATCATTCTCAGCAAATTGACATAAGAACAGAAAACCAAACACCACATCTTCTCACTCATAAGTGGGTGTTGAGCAATGAGAACACAGACACACAGAGGGGAACATCACACACTTCATACACCGGGGCCTGGGGGTTGGGGACTGGAGAGGAATAGCAGGCAGTGGGGGCATTGGGGAAGGATAGCATTAGGAGAAATACCTAATGTAGATGACAGGGTGATGGATGCAGCAAACCACCATCATGGCACATGTATGCCTATGTAATAAACCTGCACAATCTGCACATGTACCCCAGAACTTAAAGTATAAGAGAAAATAATTTTAAAAATACAAAAATCAGCAATATTTCTACATGTGAATAGAGAACTTTCTGAAAAAGGAAATCAAGAAAAAATACCTTTTACAATAGTTACAAAAAATACCTAGAAATTAACCAAGAAAGGAAAAAAATCTTTACACTGAAAACTATAAAACATTGATAAAAGAAACTAAAAAGACTATAAAAATGGAAAGATATCTCATATTCACAGAATAATTCATATTGTTATAATATTTACATCACACAAAGCAATCTACAATTTTAATGCAATACCTATCAAAATACCAATTATGTTCTTCACAAAATAGAAAATACAGTACTAAAATTCATATAGAACCACAAAAGATCCCGAATAGCCAAAACAATCTCAAGAAAAAGTAAAAATAAGAAACAAAGTTGGAGGCAGCACACTACCTGATGTCAGAATTTACTGAAAAGCTATAGTAACGTAAACAGCATAGTATTGGCATAAAAACAAACATAGACCAATGGAGGAGACTAGAGAGCCCAGAAATAAACCCACCTATGCAGAGCCAATTGATTTTTGACAAAAGTGCCAAGAACACAACTGGGGAAAGGATAATTTCTTCAATAAATGGTGCTAAGAAAATTGAATATCCACAAACAGAAGAATAAAAGTGGACACTCAATCTTTCATTAACCCAAAATGAATTAAAGATTTAAATGTAAGACCCAAAACTATGAAAATGCTAGAAGAAAACATTTAAAAAATGCTTCATGACATTGAACCGGGCAAAATATTTTTTATAAGAACTCAATAGTACAGGCAAGAAAAACAAAAATAGAAAAATTGAATTACATCAAACTAGTGTTTCTGCATAGCAAATGAAATAGTCAACAGAGTGAAGAGAAAGTCTACAGAATGGGAGAAAATATTTGCAAACTAAACATATGACAAGAGGTTAAAACTTAAAATTTATAAGGAACTTGAACAAGTCAAACTCAAAAAATAAAAAACCCCAAACCATAAAACAAGTAATCTAATTGAAAATGGGCAAAAGACCTTAATAGACATTTCTCAAAAGAAGACACCCAAATGATGAATAGCTATATGAAAAAAATCTGCAACATCACTAATAATTGGGGAAATGCAAATCAAAACTATATTGAGATACCACCTCACTCCAGTTAGAATGGCTGTTATCAAAAAGGCAAAAGATAGTAAGTGTTGGTTAGGATGTGGAATAAAGAGAATGCTTGTACACTGTGGAAATGTAAATTAGTACAGCCACTATGAAAAACAGCATTGAGGTTACTCAAAAAAAAAAATATATAGAATTACCACATGATCCAGCAATCCCACTACTGGATATATATCCAAAGTAAATGAAATCAGTATATCAAAGAGATTTCTGTACTCCCATGTTTTGGAGATAACTGTACTCCAATAGTGCTTGGCAGCACTATTCACAGTAGCCAAGATATAGAATCATCCTAAATGTCTGTCAACTGATGAGTGGATAAAGAAAATGGAGTATATATACCCACAATGGAATACCACTCAGACATAAAAAAGAATGAAATCCCATCATTCACGGCAACATGGATGAGCCTGGAGGACATTAGATTGAGTGAAATAAGCCAGACACTAAACCAAAAATACCACATTCTCATTCATGTGTAGAATCTAAAATAGTTGATCTCATAGACGTAGTAAATAGAACAGTAGTTACCAGAGACTGGGGTTTGGAGGGAGATGAAGGAGAGAGAATGTTCAACAGGTATAATGTTACAAATAGAGAGGAAAGATAAGTTCTGTTCTTCTATTGCACAGTAGAGTGACTATAGGCAATAATAAGGTGTTATATAGCTTGAAATAGCTAGGAGAGAGGATTTTGTATGTGCCCACTACAAAGAAATGATACTACATGACCTGACACTACACTATACTACACTACAGAAATGATAAATGAGCTAATTACCTTGATTACATAATGTATTCATATATCAGAACATCACATTGTGCTCCATAAATATGTACAATTAATATGTTTCAAAGCAAAATTAAAAGTTCATATTTAAAAAATAAAAAAGATATGGATCCTATGTGTATAAACTATGGGAAAATCTCTAAAATCTAGTAGGCAATCACTTTTTCTTGTTTACTGCTGTGTGCTTGTAACTTAGAACTGTGCCTGGCATACTGTAGGCACTCAATAATAGCTACTGAATGAATGAATGCCACAAAAGGTATGGACCATGCCATCTTCTAGGTCTAATTGTAATGGTTTCTTTAGCAGTTCTACTGTGTGCTGTGATTGTGTTAATCATACTCAATGGACAGGGAAATAGCTTCTCTTTTTAAAAATTTTATTCTTTGTTATAAAAGAACAAAGCCTATACTATGGATTTTTTAAAGGAATAAATGTTTAACATACATGTGAAAGTGTTATAAATTTAAAATCATAATACCACTATTAGTTATTATTAGGTTCCATTTTGCTTCATCATTCTACATTCCTAGCACTTGAAAACATTGGTGAAAGATGTTTACGGTAAAAAAAGATGTTTTACTGAAAAAAGATTATAACTAGAGATGTCAGTGTAGAGAAAACAGATGCTTAGTGGAATAAAAATGCAAATACTGTGGTGATAAATGTATTCTGTTACGATCAAACAAAAGTATTTATTCACTAAGTAAATAAGTGGAAAAGTTTCCAATGCCAACATTGAAATGTATATATCTCAGCCAGACTGATGTCAAAATGTACCAGAAATATTCTAAAGACTATTTTTTACTAAAATTTTACTTTTCCTCAGTAAGCATTCTCCATTAACAAAAACTAAGAAACAAACTAAAGCCAGACTTCTTAATAGTGCTTATAAAGGGTCTCCTAAAAGTTAAATATTCTGTTTGTAACCCCATGCAATCTAGACTCTACACTTGAATTGTGAGCTTAAGCTCTACTATTTCAGTGAAGCCTTTCCTCAGTCCCTCATGCTAGAGGCAGCTGTCATTCTGAAAATGACTATAGCACTTCCTGACACAGCTCACTGTTTCTTAGAGGGATAAATTCATTTTTCTTAAATAATTAGTGTGCATTCCCTGTGTCACTTGAAGAACTGGCCTCTATCTTGTTGCCCAGTTTTATTTCTTTAGCTAGATTGTATGATTCAAAGGCAGAAGACATTGCTCATATATTTATGTTGTTCTTCTGAAGTCATGACAGGGTTTTTACATTGCAGCTATCTAATAAGTACACATTCATTTTGTTTGAAAACTCAAAAGCACAGAATGTTAGAGCTAAAATGGATACTACAGTTATGACTATGTTTCAACATTTTAAATTTAATGCTTTTGGGAAGGATATGTAGTCTTCAGTTCACCAAAGTCCCCACTACTTTTGTCTGACCCTGGCCACTGCCACATTTAGTTGGTCTCTGAGGCATTTGTAGCTGTCATTCTGGATAGACACCCATAGGGGACTGTGATCTAGAGGCTTTAAGTGAGTTGCCTGAAATGACACTGAGCTACCTTAATGACATTGCCAGGCCTAACCTGAAGGCCTTATTTTTATTTATTTTTCAGAGCTCTTTTCATCTCCATATATTGCCTTCTCAAATGACTTTTAACCTAATTATTGTTGTTGTATACCAGCCTCCTCCTTGCACCCAAATTCAGTTGTAATAAAAATCAAAGTCTACTTATTCAAGACTAGAGCTACTACAGGGCTGTTTGAGAATGCATAGTCAACACTGTAAATCAGAACATAAATACACTTTGTAATAGATATAGATATAGTTTGGTATATTAACTTTGCAAAAACATTTTTGTGGTGATTCAGAACAATGAATCTGAACTTGTGAAATGTTTAGGTAACAGTAATAAGCTAACAACAACAAAACACTTTATCAGACTCTTAAAAATCATAACGAAATGAATGTCTTTTAACTCTACTCTGTGTAAAACATTCCTAGATCATGCTATGAAATAGTATCAAAGCCCCTGTAACTGACAAGAAAAGCCTCCCATTCCTTTACTTTGTCCCTGTATCTTTTCCAGATGCTTAAAAATAAAAATAATATATGTTTGCAGGATAGAGACACTATAATCAAAAGCACTTAACAAGAGAGTGAGAGAATGAGAGAGGACACACACACACACACACACACACACACACACACACACACAGAGATTATAGGTTCATCGATTGAAAAATTAGAAAAGTTTTATGTCAACATTGGTGTCTATCCTACATCTTATACAAATCTTGCCAAGAATCTGTTTTATAGTTTAAGCAGTGCTATTGTTTGTACAGCATGTTTTTATACTTATACAATTATTTCTCAAAGACATCATCATTGTTTCTTTATATAATTTCTTAATCAATACAATGTAATGTTAGTTTGAAGAGATTAACTGAAAAATCAAAATGGTTTTTTTTTGTCCATGGCAAATAGAGCATTTCTTAGATTTATTATTTAAAAATAATTTAGTTGATACACATAAAACAACCCAAAATATGACTTCTAGCCCTTTATTGAGGGAACAGATGCAATCTTTATCTGTTCACTACCACATTATTATGCAGCCAAAGAAAAGATAAATGAGGTCTCATGTCAATGACACAGTTAATGTGTTTATAAAAAATAAAACTATGGGAGTAAATGCTCTTAAATGGAAAGAAATGTATATAAACAAAAAAATTTTGAAGAAAAAGCATGTTTGTGGGCTCAGGAGAATAGAAGTGAAACTGTTTTAGAGCTCTTTATTTTCAGCAGAAATTCAGTCAATGGGAGGCAAAGTTGCTTGTAACACAATCTTGAAGAACTCTTAACACCTTGAGGAAGTCGAAAGGAAACCAGACAAACCACAAAGTAAAAGATTCATAGCAAGGGAAGAGAGGAGCTAAAGCAGGTGGGTGAAATTGCTCTGCACAAAACCTTAGAAACAATAAGCATTATGAAAATGGGCCACTTATTTTTTTTCTCAGTGCAAGAATCTTGTTTGAGGCAGTCTTTGCTCTTGAACAGAGAGGTTATATTTTCCCATATTTATACAAAATAGCAGCCCCCTTACTTTGTACCCATAATTCTGCTTTACCTGTTTAATAGCAGTTATTTGTTTTGTATATTGTCTAAATTTCTCCACTGGAATATAATGTCGCTAAGGTCATGGTTTGCTGTTACAACCCTTGTGCCTAGAACAATGACACATGGAGGTACTCAAAAAGTATTTGTTGAAAGAATGTGCACTTAGGTACTGCATTTAGATACTCTTCACTTTTTTGGTTCTACTTTTAATGATAATCTTACTGTATAATGATTGATTTGTTACTGAATGATAGACACAATATATATTCTGGTTTAATGTGTCCCCCGAATTTCATATGTTGGAAACTTAATTCCCAATGTGGCAGTATTAAAAAGTGGGCCTTTACATACACACCATGGAATGCTATACAGCCATAAAAAATGAGTTCATCTCCTTTGCAGGGATGTGGATGAAGCTGAAAACCATAATCCTCAGCAAACTAACACAGGAACAGAAAACCAAACACCGCATGTTCTCAATGGTAAGTGGGAGCTGAACAATGAGAACACATGGACACAGGGAGGGGAACAACACACACTGGGGCCTGTCGGTGGGGTGCAGTGAAGGGCAAGGGAAGGGAGAGCATTAGGACAAATGCCTGATGCATGCGGGGCTTAAAATCTAGATGACGGGTTGACAGGTGCAGCAAACCACCATGGCACATGTATACCTATAAACAAACCTGCACATTCAGCACATGTATCCCAGAACTTGTAAAATAAATTACATATATATGTGTATATATATAGGTATATATGTGTGTACACACACAGACACACACACACACACACACACACACACTCTTTAGATTCAACTAAAAGTTTTTAGGTACCTACAATATTTAAGGCACTGAAATAGACATACTAACATTGTGATGATTAAATATGATTGTATATGTCAAAAAAAGTGGGGCCTTTAAGAGGAGATTAAATCATAAAGGTTCTGCCTTCATGAATGAATTAATCCATTCATAAAGTAATGGATCAATGGGTTATCATGGGAGTGGAACTGGTGGCTTTATAAGAAGAGGAAGAAAAACCAGCAAGCATGTAGCACACTCAGCCCCCTTGTCATATGATGCCCTGTATTATCTCGGGACTCTGTAGAGTTCCCACCAGCCAGAAGGCTCTCATCAGATATGGCCCCTCAACCTTATACTTCTCAGCCTCCATAACTGTAAAAAATAAATTCCTTTTAAAGTAAATTACCCAGTTTCAGACACTCTATGATAAGCAATAGAAAATGGACTAATATAATCTAATATATAATTAAATATGGTATTTAGTTTTGAAAGGCAGAAATACCCACACACTTGATCAAAAAAATCATTCTGAGCTTTGGGCTCACCTACATCCCTCCTGGAGACCTGGAACTAAACTGATGATTATAACTGTGAAGCCCTCAACTGCTCTGAAAGGGTAATTGGGCATTTGGTATATTTAGTTTAATTTTATGTAAAGTGAATTTAAATCTTTGAACTACAAGAGAAAATTACAGTGTTTTAAAATAGCAGGAGGATCAGAATCATGAGTATTGAATATATGAGACAATTCAGCAAACAAAATCACTAGTCTAGCACTGAGTGATGAGGATTCTTAAAATGCATAGGCGTGTGTGTATTTGTGAGTTGGGTGCAGAGACACACACAAACTGAGGAATGTGATTTCCTGAAACTCTCTTAAGAGGAGTTATCTTTTGCAGATATCTTTAACACGTTTCAAACAAATCTCAGTTGCAATGAAGTAGAATCCTAAATCTGGAAGGGACTTAGATTATCATCTGATCCAGTACTTTTCTCCTTTTTCCCTGATTTTTTCCCCTGGACATTTTAGCTTAGGGGGAAAAAAAAATCTAACAGAACAAAATACAAAACAGAAGTGGATTGTGAGCCCCAGACATTTATTCAATCAGCATCTCCTATTCTCTACCGCTTCCAAAGGTATATATCTTCATATACCTTCAGTGCCTTCATCTCTTCATCATTTTGAGTTTGATCTTTGCTTGACCACCTCAACCTTAAACTTACAATGTGTTGCCCTATTCAGACACATCAAATCATTTAGAAATTCTACCTCAAGCTGAATGGACTTTTCTGTGATTTTTCCAGTTTGATAATTATATCATTCTGAAAGCAGCCAAAGCCAGAACCCAGCAGACCATTTCTAAAGACTTTCTTCCAAACTGAGATTGACTAATTAGTCAACATTTTAAATTTTCATTGTACAATTGGTTATGAATCCACCTTATTCTGCTATTACCAGCCACAATCTCCTGTCACATTCAGATGAATGAGTGATAAATGTTTTCAAGTTGAAACCAAGATATGCTACAATTATCATTCTCTTATTACAACTTTTGTAATCTTAGCAACAAAAACAAAGAAGATGCCAGTCATGTCTGTGAGTTCCCTGCTGCCTCCTACCAAGTACATTTCCTTTATAGAATGATTAAAAAATTGTTCAGAACATCTACTGTAGAATTTTGCTCAGGATTGATGTCAACCACACTGCCCTATTTTTCATGGAATTTTTGTATATGCTATAAATGCTGCTTAGTAACAGCAAAGCTTGAAATTAATTCCTATGTCTTTCTTTCTCTGAATAATTCAGTACTCTAATATATTATTTGATCTGTTAGCATTTTCCTTCAAGGTGATATTTTATATTCACAAAATATAAGCTATGAGTTATGGCAAATTTCATTAGAGTTATAAAAGTTCTCTAAATTATCTTAAATGCTTAAGAAAACTGTAAAGAGCAGTTTTCAGAACAAAATCAGCAGCTGTGAGCAGTGTCAGCAATATCAGAACAGTATTAGCAACAATCTCAGATAATGATTACTTTTGATGGGAGTGTATTTCTTTCAATCTCAACAGATAACATTTTTTTAAACAGTCTTTTAATAACGCTCCCCACAGTATTCACATGTGATACAAGTTTGGCCAGAGGAACTCAATAGTCAAAGGAAATTATGTCATTTCAGCAATATACAGGTTGATAAAAATGTCAATGGCTGCTTCATTGCTTTGATATACAGTAACTCTCACTTTGATTTTGTGACCACATAATCCCAGGGTTTCTTCCTCTGCTGCTGTTTGTCAGGTTTCATTTATCATATCCTGAATTTTGAGGTCATTGTCTTTGACAACCATTTTTAGAGTAACATTAATACAATTTTTTTCTTGTTTAGTATAATTAAACTTTCACTTGTGCATTTTATTTTCTAAAACCAAACAGATTGCAGTGAGTTCTTAAGCTTTGATTGTATTGTTGTCAAGGAAGAGAGTTTTAAATTAGAAAGGAATATCTGATACTACCAAATGACAAAGAGAAAGGGAGTACTTTTTAAATAATACCTCCTTAAATGTATGTGTATTGGATTATATATTTCAAATATATTAAGGAAAGAATATACGAATTTCAGGGTGCTTGTTAAAATGTAGACTTGGGGTTCTTTTGAAACCTAACTCTTATTTATTTATTTATTTCTCGGCTCACTGCAACCTCCACCTCCCAGGTTCAAGCGATTCTCCTGCCTCAGCCTCCTGAGTAGCTGGGACTACAGGTGGGTGCCACCGTGCCCAGCTAATTTTTTTTTGCATTTTTAGTAGAGACAGGGTTTCACCATCTTGGCCAGGATGGTCTTGATCTCTTGACCTTGTGATCAGCCCACTTTAGCCTCCCAAAGTGCTAGGATTACAGGCCTGAGCCACCGTGCCCAGCCGGGCATGTAGAAATAATATTCTTTTTCAATTATTCTTGAAAAAGAATAATTACAGACTGATAAAATTGGCTGCAACGTAGAATTTGTCTCTTCACAGAAACCAGTTGATTGGCAGCAAAATGAGAACAGCCTGGAAGCAGCCCAGTGATGAGTTATACCCATAGCCTGTGGGACAGGGATTTTTCTGTGGAAAAGGCCAAAAGGACAAATGACATGATGGTTGAAAGTATAAAGCAGCCTCCTAACAGCAGTTGTGATATTACCATTTATTGGGACAACTTCATCACAGTCTGTCTGTCTGTCAGAGGTAACTGATCGAACATTTCTTTACTCCATAATTAATTATTAGATGCTGTGGAAAGAAAAGATTATGTTAGGCTTTGAGTGCTAGAAAATAAGAAAGCCTATCGTCCCTTTTTTCAAAGAGTGACAGACTGAAAGGGTGAAATAAAGCATTGATTTTCTTTGGGCACTCTTGAGATACCAGAAAGTTAACCTTTTTTCTGAGTTATCTCACTCTTTTTCAGGGCCAGGAATCTGGAATTCTTTCATTTCCAGGGAAATTCTGAAATACCAAGCCCTGAGTTTTGTGTGACTTTCAAGCTTTGAATATCTTATGTGTGCTTATCAGAGTCAAGAGATGGTTTTCATGGTATTTAGAAGTCCTTAGCCCAAATTTTTCTCTTTTTTCTTCTGCCTAAGATGAAGAATAGCCTTATTTGGTATTTCAGAGGTTTGACATTGCTCATTACACTTTTTCTTCTGTTGTGTGGCCAATTATAACCTTGCCTCAAGCCCAAGAATTGTAGGTTTCAGTTGTATTGAGAGCAGTTGCAGGGAAAATTGCATAATGTAGTAAAGCAGACAAGAGGGGGTGAGTGGCCTGAGCCCCAGCTTTATCTCTGTTCTATCGCTTGCTGATTAGGTGGTTTGGGGAATAACACTTCAATTTTCTGAGACCCAGTGTCTTCATTTGTAAAATGAGCAATTTGGACCAGGTCATTTCAAAGGTACCTTTAGGCATAAACATTGGAAAATTATTCTGAGAAGCTAAAAACTAGAAAATCTGTTCTCACTTCATATCACACCTATTGGTATCATGAACAATAGGCGGAGAAAGAATATTCATTTTTAAATTAAAAATAAGAATTGAATCTAAACAGATCTTTTGTTTCTTTCCTTACACAAAGAATTTTCAATCATTGCATTCTTTTTTCTTGTTGTGTTTTTCTTGACATCTGAATCTTTTCCAGAATTGACAAAACACTGACTATCACACCTATTTTGTTGAGTTTTTCAATTGTTTCCCTTCCATAGGATGCCTTGAGTAATTTTCAAATTTGCAAAAGTAGATAAGTACAATATGCAAAGTAACCTACCAACGTAAGTGAAAGGTATAAATTGAAAAACCAAAGTAAACATTATAAACATAAAACATACACTGACCTAAATTAAAACAAGTAGACATTTTGTGGATTGGATTTCCATCAAACTCATAAACAACTTTCTTTAGTTTTTGTTGGAGAAAAACATAGATATACGCCTAGGGTGTTCTTATAGTACTACTAAAGTTATTAAAATCTAATGAACGTTACACCAGTTTTGGAAAAGGAGAAGTGAACAAACCTTTGTCTTTCTTAATCTCCTTAAGCTTCAACTGACTTATCTGCAAGATAAAAATAATACTGCTACCTACCTCATTGCTTGTTATAAAGACTGAAAGTAATCATGCAAATAAACCTCTACTTGGTTTGCATTAATGGCTTATAACTTTTCTGAGCTAGTCATAATACTTGTTGCTATACATACTTTATTTCTTTTCATTCTACAAGTGATATTTTGAGTAATGTTTTGGAATGATAATTTTTATTTTTTATTTTTTTTACAAGAGAAAAAAAGAACTGAAGGTTCTTTTTCAACGTCATACAATACAAAGTGGTTAAAGTTGAAATCATCTTAAGGTCTACGTGGCTTTCAGGCACTTGATTTTCTTCGGATCCAAGCCAAATGTGTAGGAGGATACTGACTTGGTAAGTCGGCATGAAGAAATAATATTATTGGCTTTCATGTATAGAAGAGTAATTAAAATTTATTTTGATTTTGAAAATTAACTGAGCCCCAGATGAATGTTAGTTTTTAAAGTGATCCTTTTGGGAGGCTGTCTTGAGTACTCCTTCCGTTGTCCAGAGTATTTTGAGATTGCCAACTCAAACAGTTATCCAAGTCAACTAGTTTGATTATTTGAGTCACATCTCTTATTTTATTTTCAAAGAAAATATTGTTTTAATCAATATGTTTATCCACTATATTAGCTTCTGGCTCTTTCCAAAGAATAAAATCATCCCCCAAAAGATCAATACTTTTTGATCTTAATCTATTAAAAAGAATATATATAGGCTTGAAATATGTCTAGATGTATGGATCCTAATATTATTTTAAGTAATGACATACTTTGGAGTACAGCCATGGTCACTTAACAATAAGAACTTTCTCTGAGAAATGTGTCATTAGGCAATTTCATCATTGTGCAAACATCATACACTATACTTACACAACCTACGTGGTATAGTGCACTACATGCCAAAGCTATATGGTATAGCCTGTTGCTCCTAGGCTACAGGCCTGTATGGCATGTTACTGTACTGAATGCTATAGGCAATTATAACACAGTAACAAGTGAGACATATCTTCGAGACATTGCTAGTTCAGTCTAGACCACCACAATAAAGCAAATAAAGCAAGCCACACAAATTTTTTGGTTTCCCAATGCATATAAGTTACGTTTATCCATACTGTAGTTTATTAAGTGTGCAATAGAACGGTGTCTAAAACAACAATGAACATACATTAAAAATACTTTATTGCTAAAAAATGCTAAGTAACATTGGAGCCCTCAACAAGTCATAATCTTTTGGCTTGTGGTGGGTCTTGCCTCGATTGAGATGGCTGTTTACTGATTAAGATGGTGGTAGATTTCTCTGAGCATGAGATATTGTTTGATAGCATTTACTCACAGTAGAACTTCTTTCAAAATTGGAGTCAGTCCTCTTAAATCCTGCCACTGCTTTATCAACTAAATGTATGTAGTAGTCTAAATTCTTGGTGGTCATTTCAACAATATTTACAACATCTTCACCAGGACTAATTTCCATTTCAATAAATAACTTTCTTTGCTCATCCATAAGAAGCAACTCCTCATCCATTCAGGTTTCATCATGAGATTGCAGAGATTCAATCACATCTTTAAGAACCACATTTAATTCTAGTTGTCTTGCTATTTCCACCACATCTGCAGTTACTTTCTGCATTGAAGTCTTAAACCCCTGAAAGCCATCCATGAGAGTTGAAATCAATTTTTTCTAAATTCCTGTTAATGTTAATATTTTTACCCACTTCCATGAATCACAAGCATTCTTACTGGCATACAGAATGGTGAATCCTTTGCAGAAAGCTTTCAATTTACTTTGCCAAGATCCATCAGAAGAATCACTATCTATTGCAACTGTAGCCTTCCTACATGTCTTGTCTTGTCTTGTCTTGTCTTGTCTTTTTTGTTTTGTTTTCTTCTTTTTTTTTTGAGACATAGTTGCTCTGTTGCCCAGGTTGGAGTTGCAGTGGCATGATCTTGGCTCTGTAATCTCTGCTTCCCAGGTTCAGACAATTCTCATGCCTTAGCTTCCCAAGTAGTTGGGATTACAGGCATGTGTCACTACACCAAACTAATTCTTGTATTTTTAGTAGAGATAGGGTTTCACCATGTTGCAAGACTAGTGCAGCATGGCGAAACTTGAACTCCTGGCCTCAAGTCATTTTCCTGCCTTGGCCTCCGAAAGTGCTGGGATTACAGGTGTGAGCCACCCTGTCCGGCCATTAAATGTATTTCTTGAACCATAAGACTTAAAAGTCACAATTAGTCATTAATTCATAGGCTGCAGAATGGTTGCTATGCTAGCAGACATCAAAACAGCACTTACATTTCTTCATAAGACCTCTTGGGAGACCAGGTACATTGTTAATGAACAGTAATATTTTAAAAGAAGTCTCAATGGTGGGCTTAACATTTTCAGTAAACCATGCTATAAACAGATGTGCTGTCATCCAGACTTTGTTACTCAGTTAACAGAGCACAAACAGAATAGAGGGAACATCATTCCTAAGGGCTTTAAAGTTTTCAGAATGATAACTGAGTGTTGGCTTCAACTTGTCACCAGCTACATTAGCCACTAAGAAGAGAATCTGTCTTTGAAGCTTTTAAACTAGGTGTTTATTGTAGCTGCTTTCATCACTTACCTTAGCTAGATCTTCTGGATAACATACTGCAGCTTCTATGTCAGCACTTCATGCTTCACTTTGCACTTTTATTTTACACAGATGGCTTCTTTCCTTAACCCTTATGAACCAACCTCTGTTAACTTCTAACTTTTTTTCTGAAGCTTCTTCACCTCTCTCATCCTTTATAAAATTGAAGAGAGTTAGGACCTTGCTCTGGATTAGGCTTTGTCTTAAGGAAATATTATAGCTGGTTTGATCTTCTATCCATATCAACAATAAGGCTGTTTTACTTTCTTATTCTTTTTTTTTTTTAATTTTACAAAAGTGTGGAATGCTTCACTAATTTGCATGTAATTGTTACCCAGGACCGTGGTAATCTTCTCTGTACTATTCCAATTTTAGGATATGGGCTGCTGAAGCAAGCACACTTTCATATTCTTTCGTTCACTGAAGTAGGACTTCTAATTTCTTTCAACAACTTTTTCTTTGCATTCACAACTTGACTGTTTGGCAAAGACGCCAAGTTTTCAGCCTGTCTTGGCTTTTGATACACCTTCCTCACTAAACTTAATCATTTCTAGCTTTTTATTTAGAGTGAGAGATGTGTGACTATTAGTTTCCCTTGAACTATTGGAGGCAATTGTAAGGTTTTAATTGAATAATTTCAAAAATTTTGAGTCTTAAGAAATAGGGAGGCCAATGGAGAGGGAAAGAGATGTGAACTGTCAGTCAGTGCAGCAGTTGCAACATACACATTTCAATTAAGTTTTTCATCTTATTTTGTTTTTTATCATGCATTTTATTTATTTATTTATCCATCCATCCATCCATCCATCCATCCATCCATCCATCCATCCATCCATAAGTTATTGGGGTAGAGGTGGTATTTGGTTACATGAGTAAGTTCTTTAGTGGTGATCTGTGAGATTTCGGTGCATGCATCACCCAAGCAGTATACACTGCACCCTATATGTAGTCTTTGATCCCTCATTTCCTTCCCCTCTTCTCCACAAGTCCCCACAGTCCATTGTATCATTCTTATGCCTTTATGTCCTCATAGCTTAGCTCTCACATATCAGTGAGAACATATGATGGCTGGTTTTACATTTCTGAGTTACTTCACTTAGAATAAATAATAGTCTCCAGTGTCATCCAGATCACTGCAAATGCTGTTAATTCATTCTTTTTTATGGCTGAGTAGTTTTCCATTGTATATATGGAATAGTTTGCCATGTTGCAAGGCTGGTCGTGAACTCCTGGACTCAAGTGATCTGCCTACCTTGGCCTTCCAAAGTGCTAGGATTACAGGTGTGAGCCTGGTGTGTGTGTGTGTGTGTGTGTGTGTGTACGTACCTCACAGTTTCTTTATCCACTCCAAACTTGTTGATTGATGGGCATTTGGATTCATTCCATGATTTTACTATTGTGAATTGTGCCACTATAAACATGAGTGTGCAAGTAACTTTTTCGAATAATGACTTCTTTTCCTCTGGGTAGGTACCCAGTAGTGGGATTGATGGATCAAATAGTAGTTTCACTTTTATTTCTTTAAGGAATCTCCATACTATTTTCCATCATGGTTGTACTAGTTTGCATTCCCACCAGCAGTGTAAAAGTGTTCCCTGTTCACTGCATCCATGCCAACATCAACTGTTTTTTGATTATGGCTATTCTTGTAGGAGTAAGGTGGTATTGCATTGCAGTTTTGATTTCTATTTCCCTGATTATTAGTTATGTTTAGCATTTTTTCTTTTCTTTCTTTTTTTTTTTTATACTTTAAGTTCTGGGATACATGTGCAGAATGTTCAGGTTTGTTACATAGGTATACACGTACCATGGTGGTTTGCTGCACCCGTCAACCGGTCATCTACATTAGGTATTTGTTCTTGCAGTTGATCTGGAACTAAAATTTAAAGTGTAAGCTTCCCCACACTGTACTGTCTGGAGCTGCAATCTATCCTGCCTCCGGTCCACCCTGATGATCCAATATCAATTTTTCATCTTATATAGGTGCAGTTTGTGGCATCTCAAAACAATTATCATAGTAACATTAAAAATCAATGATCACATATCACCATAACAGATAAAATGAAACAGTTTGAAGTACTGTTAGAATTACAAGTGTGACATTGAGACACACAGTGGACTCATGTTGTTGGCAAAATGATGCAAATAAACTTGCTTGATGCAGATTTGCCACAAAATTTCTGCAAAACAGTAAAATGCAAAGTGCAATAAAATGAGAAATGCCTGTATTTATGTATCTAAACATTGAAAAGGTACTGTAAAGATGTGATATGACTGAGCCCTAACCAGGTGTGCAGTTTTTTCTTCCTTCCTGGGCATCTCACCACCCACCTGAGCCCACAGTGCAGCCTGCTTGGCTCTCATGTGTCTCAAGCCTGGGACAATGGTGTGCATTCCTTGTATCATCATTCCACTTCTGGTCTGGATCTATAAAAAAATCCCTAGATCCATCCATACACCCTCTGATTTACCATTTTTTAATTCATATGTGGCCTAAAAAAGCTACACAAAGATCCAGTGATAGAAATAAAGGCAAAGTAGACTGCAAGGGTACAGACATGAATGGATTACCAATAAAAGTATCAACAGAAATCTCTGATAAGAAGACCAAAGCAATTTCCCCAATGGATCTCATTGTTTTAAAAATGGAGCTGATAATAGGAGCACTTTCTTTGTAGTTGTCTGACTTTTCTCTTTGAGACCAGAATTCAGTTTAGGTATTTATCTGATACTAATCAGGATATACATGGTGCCTATATTTAAAATGTAGTTAACTATATTTAATCATTTCATTTCTGAGTTTCTTTTTCCTTAATGTAGCTTTCATTTCTATTATTGCTGTTTTAATATGATTAAATAAAAAGTTTGTGCTAGTAGACAGCTTTTACTAAATCAGTACTTAAAAACCTTTTGCTCTCTATAATTCATTCCTGTGAATTTGACTGCTGTATATTCTAATCTCTTTGAGATCATCTCATTTGAGTGGAGTATAATTTCACTGTGAACAGTGCAGTGAGACTGTGCAGCAAAATGAATGGTAAAGTTTTGGAAATTATGTGAAAAATAGAGATAATTACTGTCCAATACAATGGGGTAGCTTGCTTATGAGAGTAGTAATTAGTATTTATTGCTGCAAGGAAGATAAAAAAGGTAAGGAAATAGAGGAAACTTCTTTGAAAAATGAGACATCTTTTACATAAATGTCTTATGCAAATTCTAATCCATGTTGCATTCTTTTCTATTTCTACAGTTGTATTAAACATTCAGTTTAAAAACAATGTGGTTAGAAAGTTTAAAAATGGTACAACTGTATAAAGCACTTATAGTAAATAGGGCTTGCAAGACCTATACTTTCATAGTATGAGGTCTTATATTTGGGTCCTTAATCCATTTGGATTTGATCTTTGTATACAGCAAGAGATAGGGCACTGATTTTATTCACACACACACACACTTCATGGAATACTACTCAGCCATAAAAAGAGACAACCTACAAAATGGGAGTCTTATCTGCTGTAGAGAAAGAGCTGAAATTGTGGAAAATCAGACACAAGCTTTTATCATGTGAGTGGCTGATCTACAACAAAAGGTACATGCAGAGACTCGCCAGGTTATCTATTGCTAAAGTGACGACATCAATTGGAAAAGAACGGAACCTTGCAACTTGGAATTGTGATGTATGGGAGGACCCTGATGAAGCTGGGGACACTGTGCTAGTAAACTCTGATGAACCTTTTTCTTTTGCCAGAAGAAACAGCTTCTTCTGCCCCAGTAGTGGCTACATCCCCTCCCCAACCCATGCTACCATCAGCCGTTCTACCTTTGTCTCAGGAGATAAACCCTGTGCTGCCTGAGGCAACAGTGATGCCTTCCTCTGAGGTAGTTTCCAGGCAAGATAATGTTGATTCTCCTCAGGATCCATCCCCAACATACCTGTTTGCTTCTAGACCTATAACTCACTAAAGTCTGGTGAGCCCCTAGAGGTGAGGTTCAGGGTACGTATGATCCACGATGAATTGCACTGCACTTGAAAAGAACTGCTTGAGTTTTCTAACTTATATAAGCAGAAATATGGAGAACAGTCATGGGGAGTGTGGAGATTAGTGCCACCCTCAAGGACTTGAAAAACGAATGGGTGGAGAGTCCTGCCACATCCTCATTCAACTCTCCCATTTGGCCTGTGCAGAAGACAGATGGATCTTGCAGAATGATAGCATATTATCATAAGCTTAACCAAGTGATTATTCCAATTGCAACACTGTACCAGATGTGGTTTTATTGCTTGGGCAAATAAACACATCTCCTTGTACCTAGTATGCAGCCATTGATTTGGCAAATGCCTTTTTCTCATTCCTGTCCATAAGGCCCACCTGAAGTAATTTGCCTTCAGCTGGCAAGGCCAGTAATATACATTTACTTTCCTACTTCAGGAATATATAAACCATCTGGTTTTGTGTCATAATCTTACTTGAAGAGAACTTTATTGCTTTTGCTTCCACAAGATATCACACTGGTCTATTACACTGATGACATTATGTTGATGACATTATGATCCAGTGAACAAGAAGTAGCAAACACATTGGACTTTTTGGTGATAACATTTGTGTGCCAGAGGATGGGAAATAAATCTGACTAAAATTCAGGGACCTTCTACCTCAGTGTAATTTCTAGGGATCCAGTGGTGTGGGGCCTGTTGAGATATTCCTTCTAAGGTAAATGATAAATTGCTGCATTTGGCGCCCCCTACAACAAAGAAAGGCAGTATGCCTACCTAGTGGGCCTATTTGGATTTTGGAGGCAACACATTCCTCATTTGGGTGTGTTACTCCAGTCCATTTATCAAGTGACCTGAAAGGCTGCCAGTTTTGAGTGGGGTCCAGACTGGGAGAAGGCTTTGGCACAGGTCCAGGTTGTTATGTGAGCTGCTCTGCCACTTGAGCCATAAGATCCACAAGATCCAGTGGTACTTGGGGTGTCAATGGCAGATAGGGATGCTGTTTGGAGCCTTTGGCAGATCCTTATAGGTGAATCACAGCAGAGGCCTCTGGGATTTTGGAGCAAAGTCCTGCCACCTTCTGCAGATAAACACTCTCCTTTTGAGAGACAGCTCTTGGCCTGTTACTGGGCTTTGGTGGAAACTGAACATTTGACTATGGGCATCATGTCACCATGCGACCTGAACTGCCTGTCATGAACTAGGTGCTTTCTGACCCATCTAGCCATACAGGGGGTCATGTGCAGAAGCATTCCATCATCAAATGGAAGTGGTATGTACATGATCAGGCTCAAGCAGGTCCTGAAAACACAAGTAAGTTACATTAGGAAGTGGCTCGAATGCCCATGATCTCTACTGCCACCCTGCCTTCTCTCTCCCAGCCTGTACCAGTGGCCTCATGGGAGTTCCCTATGATCAGTTGACAGAATAAGAGAAGACTAGGGCCTAGTTCACAGAGGGCCCTGCACAATATGCAGGCACCACCTGAAAGTGGACAGCTGCAGCACTACAGCCCCTTTCTAGGACATCCCTGAAAGACTGTGGCGAAGGGAAATCTTCCCCATGGGCAGAACTTAGAGCAGTGAATCTGGTTGTGCACTTTGCATGGAAGGAGAAATGATGAGATATGTGATTATATACTCATTCATGGGCTGTAGCCAATGGTTTGGCTAAATGGTCAGGAACTTGGAAGAAGCATGATTGGAAAATTGGTGACAAAGAAATGTAGGAAAGAGATAGTTGGATGGACCTCTCTGGGTGGTCAAAAAGTGTAAAGATGTTTGTATTCCATGTGAGTGCTCACAAAAGGGTGACCTCAGGAGAGGAGAATTTTAATAATCAAGTGGATAAGAGGACTCATTCTGTGGACACCACACAGCCTCTTTCCCCAGCCTCCTCTGTCATCACCCAATGGGCCCATGAACAAAGTGGCCATGATGGCAAGGATGGAGGTTAGGCATCGGCTCAGCAACATGGACTTCCACTTACCAAGACTGACTTGGCCATAGTCACTACTGAGTGCCCAATTTGCCAGTGGCAGATTTCAACACTAAGCCCTCGATATGGTACCATTCCTTGGGATGATGAGTCTGCTACTTGGTTGCAAGTTGATTATGTTGGACCTCTTCCATCATGGAAAGGGCAGAGTTTTGTCCTCATTGCAACAGACACTTACTCCGGATGTGGGTTTGCCTATCCTGCATGCAGTGCTTCTGCCAGGACTACCATCTGTGGACTCACAAAATGCCGTATTCACTGTCATGGTATTCCACACAGCATTGCCTCTACCAAGGCATTCACTTTATGGCTAAAGAAGTGTGGCAGTGGGCTCTTGCTCATGGAATTCACTTGTCTTACCATGTTCCCCATCATCTCAAAAAAGCTGGATTCATAGAATGGTGGAATGCCCTATTGAAGTTCCAATTACAATGCCAACTAGGTGACAATACTTTGCATTGCTGGGGCAAAGTTCTCCAGAATGTCATATATGCTCTGAATCAGCATCCAATATACAGTGCTGTTTCTCCCATAACCAGGATTCATGGGTCCAGGAATCAAGGGGTGGAATTGGAAGTGGCACCACTCACCATCACCCCTAGTGATCCACTAGCAACATTTTTGCTTCTGTTCCTGTGACATTACATTCTGCTGGCCTAGAGGTCTTAGTTCCAGAGGGAGGAACACTGCCACCAGGAGACACAACAACAATTCCACTAAACTGGAAGTTAAGATTGCCACCTGGACACTTTGGGCTCCTCCTACCTTTAAGCCAACAGGCTAAGAAGGGAGTTACAATGTTGGATGAAATGGCTGACCCAGACTATAAAGATGAAATCAGTCTACTACTCCAAAAAGGTGGTAAAGAAGAGTATGTGTGGAATAAAGGAGGTCTCTTGGTGTCTCTTAGTATTACTGTGCCCTGTGATTAAGGTCAATGGGAAACTACAACAGCCCAATCCAGGCAGGACTATAAATGATCCAAACTCTTCAGGAATGAAGGTTTGGGTCACCCCACCAGGAAAGCAAAACAAAACAAAAAACAAACTGCTGAGGTGCTTGCTGAAGGCAGAGGGAATGCAGAATGGGTAGTAGAAGAAAGTATTCATCACTACCCGGTAAGATCACGTCACCAGTTGCAGAAATGAAGACTGTAATTGTCTTGAGTATTTCTTCCTTCTTTTGTTAAAAACATGTTCGTAGGTATATACACTTGTACTAAGAAACTATCTTCATTTTATTTCCTTTTTCCACTATCATGTGACATAAGATTTATTGACTTCAAATCAGCATTTAAGTATTGTTAATTTTATGTAATAGCATTTGAATTGGCGATTGGTGCATTTCTTGTATAAAGGATAGTTGTTCCATGTTAGGCATAATTGTGACTTTATTATTGTCTTTATTTGAAGATTAGGTATGATCTCAGGAGGTGTTTATGGGTTCAAGTTGACAAGGTGTGGACTTGTTATGTTTTGTTATGTTTAGTACTGAGTGTCAACTTGACTGAAGGATGCAAAGTATTGATCCTGTGTCTGTAAGGGTGCTGTCAAAAGAGATTAACATTTGAGTTAGTGGGCTAAAAACAACAGACCCACTTATAATCTGGGTGGGCACCATCTGATCAGCTGCCAGTGTGGCCAGAATAAAAAGCATGCCAAAGAACATGAAAAGGCTAGACTAGCTTAACATCCCAGCCTTCACCTTTCTCTTGTGCTGGATGCATCCTGCCCTCAAACATTGGACTCCAAGTTCTTCAGCTTTGGGATTTGGACTGACTTCCTTGATCCTCAGCTTGCAGATGACCTATTGTGGGACTTTATGATCATGTGTGTTAATACTCTTTATTAAACTCCCATATATACATAGATATTTATATGGGAATTTAATATATATTACAGCTGTGTAATAGGAGATATATATAAATCCCCTATTAGTTCTGTCCCTCTAGAGAATCCTGACTAATACAGGATCCATTTCATTCGTCCACACGTGGCTTGCCAGCACCATTTGTTGAATAGGGTATCCTTTCCCCACTTTTTGTTTGTTTGATTTGTCAAAGATCAATTGAGTGTAAATATTTGGCTTTATTTTTGGATTCTCTATTCTGTTCCATTGGTCTCTGTGTCCATTTTTATATCAGTAATATGCTGTGATGGTGACTATAACTTTGTTGTATAGTCTGAAGTCAGGTAATGTGAAGCATCCAGATTTGTTCTTTTTTCTTTTAGTTCTGTGGAGAATGGTGATGGTATTTTGATGGGAATCGCGTTGAATTTGTAGATTGCTTTTAACAGTATGGTTTTTTTCAAAATATTGTTTCTACCCACCCATGATCATGGGACGTGTTTCCATATGTTCGTGTCATCTATAATTTCTTTTAGCTGTGTAGTGGAGATCTTTCACCTTCTTGGTTAGTATATTCCATATATATACACACACACACACATATATATATGTATGTATATATATGGAATGTACATACACACACACACATATTTGTGCAACTGTGTAAAAGGGGTTGAGTTTTTTTATTCTCAGCTTGTTCATTGTTGGTGGAGAGAAGTGCTACTCATTTATGTACATTAATTTTGTGCTCTGAAACTTTATTTATTAGTTCTACGGGCTTTTGGGATGAGTCTTTAGGATTTTCTAGCTATATGTTCATGTCATTGGCAAACATCACAGTTTAATTTCTGTTTACCTATTTGGATGCCCTTTATTTCTTTCTCTTGTATGATTGCTCTGGCTAGGATTTCCAGTGCTATTTTAAATAGAAGTGGTAACAGCAGGCATTTTTGTCTTATTTTAGTCCTCAGGGGGAATATTTTTAACTTTTTCCCATTCAGTATAATGTTGACTGTGGGTTTGTCATGCATGGCTTTTATTACCTTAAGATATGTACCTTCTGTGCCGATTTTGCTAAGAGTTTTAATCATAAAGGATGCTCGATTATGTCAAATGCTTTTACTGTGTCTATTGAGATGATCATGTGATTTTTGTTTTCAATTCTGTTCATATGATGTATCACATTTATTAACTCGCATATGTTAAACCATCCCTACATCCTTGGTTTGAAACCCACTTGATCATGGTAGATTATCTTTTTGATATGTTGTTGAATTTGGTCAGGTCGTATTTTGTTGAGAATTTTGCATCTATATTCATCAGGTTATTAGTCTGTAGTTTTCTTTCTTTCTTTCTTTATCTCTCTCCTCCCCTCCCCTCCCCGTTTGTCTTTTTTAACTGTTGTTGCTTTAAAGTCTGTTTTGTCTGATATAAGAATAGCTACTCCTCCTTGCTTTTGATGTCCATTTGCATGGAATATCTTTTTCCATTTCTTTATTGTACATTTATGTGAGTCCTTATGTGTTAGGTGAGTTTCTTAAAGACAGCAGATATTTGGTTGGTGGATTTATATCCATTCTGCCATCTGTATCTTTTAACTGGAGAATTTAGGCTATTTACATTCAATGTTAGTATTGAGACATTAGGTACTGTTTTATTTATCCTGCTAGTTGTTGCTGGAATATCTTTCTCTTTTAAATTATGTTATAGTTTTGTAGGTCTTGTGAGAGTTATGCTTTAATGAGATTCTATTTGGTGTCTTTTAGGTCTTATTTCAAGATTTACAATTCCTTTAAGCATTTCTTACAGTGCTGGCTTGGTAGTAGCATATTCTTTCTGCTTTTGTATGTCTGAAAAGACTATCTTTCCTTCATTTATGAAGCTTTATTTCACTGGATACAAATTTCTTGGCTGATAATTATTTTGTTTAAGGAGGCTAAAGATAGGATCCCAATCCCTTCTGGCTTATAGAGTTTCTGCTGAGAAATTTGCTGTCAATCTAATAGGTTTTTCTTTTTAGGTTATCTCATCTTTTTGCCTTACAGCTGTTAAGAGTTTTTCCTTTGTCTTGACTTTAGATAACCTGAAAATGATGTGCCTAGATGATAATCTTTTTGTGATGAATTTCATAGGTGTTTTTTGAGCTTCTTGTATTTTGACGATTTCTAGCAAGACCAGGAAAGTTTTCCTTGATTATTCCCTTTAATAAGTTTTCCAACCTTTTAGATTTCTCTTCTTTCCCAGGAACATCTATTATTCTTATGTTTGGTTGTTTAACATAATCTCAAATTTCTTGGAGGCTTTGTTCATTTTTAAAATTAATATTTCTTTCTTTGCCAGATTGGATTAATTTGAAAGCCTTGTCTTCATACTCTGAAGCGCTTTCTCCTACTTGTTCTAGTCTATTGTTGAAACTTTCTAATGTGTTCTATATTTCTCTAAGTGTGTCTTTAATTTCCAAAAGTTGTGGGGTTTTTTTTTTGTTGTTGTTGCTTGTTTTTCCTTTATGATATCTATTTCTCTGTAGAGTTTTTTATTTATAGTCTATATTGTTTTAAAAATTTCTTTTAAGTTGATTTTTAACTTTCTCTGGTGCCTCCTTAGTAGTTTTATAATCAACCTTCTGAATTCTTTATCTGGCAATCAGAAATTTACTCTTGGTTTGGATCCATTGCTGGAGAGCTAGCGTGATCTTTTGGAGGGTGCTATGGAACTTTGTTTCTTCATATTATCAGAATTACTTTTATGGTTCCTCCCATTGGGGTAGACTGTTGGAGTGGAAAGATCTGGAACTCAAAGGCTTCTATTTAGATTATTTCCTCCTATGGGTTGATCCTTTGATGTGGTGCTCTCCCCTCCCCCTAGGGAGGGGGCTTCCTGAGAGTCAGACTGCAGTGATTGTTATTACTCTTCTGACTCTAGCAACCCACTGGGGCCACTGGCTCTGGGCTGGTGCTGGGGAGTGTCTGCGAAGAGTCCTGTGATGTGATCTGTCTTCAGGTCTCCCAGACATCGATACAAGCACCTGCTCTGCTGGAGGTGGCAGGGAAGTGAATTGGAATCTGTGGGAGTTCTTGGTTGTAGATTTGTTTAGTATGCTAGTTTTCTCAAATGCTGGGTATGCTAGCAGTAAAACTGTCACATGAACAGTCTCAGGACCTCTGGTTAGTAAGGATGTTGTAGGTGCTGAAATTAGCTGTTGTTTTCTCCTTATTTGAAACAGGGTTCTGTTATAAACAATGATTCAGGCAAATAGTTTTCATAGATAGATAGATAGATAATGTGTCTTTGCCTGGCTTCAGTATCAGGCTAGTTAGTGCTGACTTCATAGAATAAGTTTGGAAGTAGTCCTTTCTGTTGTATTTTTTAGAATAACTTGATTAGGTCTGTTATTTGTTTTTCTTTAATCACTTGGTTTTAAAATTCATCAGTGAAGCCATTAGTTTCTAGGCTTTTCTTTGATGGGAGAGTTTTTCTTAGGCTTTAATCATGTTACTTGCTATTAGTTTGTTCAGGCTTTTTATATTTTCATGGTTCAATCTTGGTAAGTTATGTGTTTAGAAATTTCTTCTAGGTTTTCTAATTTATTATCATATAATTGCTCATAGTAGTCCCTAATAATCCTTTGAATGTCTGTGATATAAGTTGTAATGTCTCCTTTTCTTTACCTCTGATTTTATTTATTTGGGTTTTCTGTCTTCTTATTCTGGCTAAAGACTTGTCAATTTTGTTTATCTTTTCAAAAAGCAGCTGTTTTTTTCATTGAACTTTTGTGTTTCCTATATTTCAATTATATTCATTTCTGCTCTGATATTTTTATTTTATTTCCTTTCTTCTACTAATTTTGGGTTTGCTTGCTCTTGCTCTTCTGGTTCTTGAAGATGCATGTTAGGTTGTTAATTTGAAAGTTTTCTACTTTTTTGATGTAGGCACTTATACCTATAAACTTCCCCCTGAATACCCTTTTCACCGCATCTGATAGATTTTGGTATGTTTTGTTTTCATTATCATTTATTTCAATAAATTTTTCAATTTTCATCTTAATTTCTTAATTGACACATTGGTCATTTAGGAACATATTGTTTAGTTTCCATATGTTTTTATAATTCTAGAATTGTTTTCATTATTGATTTCTTTGTTTATTCCACTGTGGCTAGAGGAGATGATTGGTATTATTTGATTTCTTTGAATGTTTTAAAACGTATTTTTTTTAATTTTATTTTTTATTGCATTTTAGGTTTTGGGGTACATGTGAAGAACATACAATATTGTTGCATAAGTACACAAGTGGCAGTGTGATTTGTTGCCTTCCTCCCCTTCACCTATATCTGGCATTTCTCCCCATGCTATCTCCCACCAACTCCCCACCCCCCACTGTCCCTCCCCTATTTCCCCCCAACAGACCCCAGCATATAGTGCTCCCCTCCCTGTGTCCATGTGTTCTCATTGTTCAACACCCGCCTATGAATGAGAACATGCGGTGTTTGATTTTGTGTTCTTGTGTCAGTTTGCTGAGAATTATGGTTTCCAGGTTCATCCATGTCCCTACAAAGGACACAAACTCATTGTTTCTGATGGCTGCATAATACTCCATGGTGTATAT
>PVKP010016155.1:0-48802 GCA_004027715.1 Plecturocebus donacophilus | reverse complement strand
ACAGACTCCAGTGTGTGATGCTCCCCTCCCTGTGTCCATGTGTTCTCATTATTCAACACCTGACTATGAGTGAGAACATGTAGTGTTTGATTTTCTGTTCCCGTGTCAGTTTGCTGAGAATGATGGTTTCCAGATTCATCCATGTTCCTACAAAGGACACAAACTCATCCTTTTTTATGGCTGCATAGTATTCCATGGTGTATATGTGCCACAGTTTCCTTGTCCAGTCTATCATTGATGGGCATTTGGGTTGGTTCCAGGTCTTTGCTATTGTAAACAGTGCCGCAATGAACATGTGTATGCGTGTGTCTTTATAATAGAATGATTTATAATCCTTTGGGTCTATACTCAGTAATGGGATTACTGGGTCAAACGGAATTTCTATTTCTAGGTCCTTGAGGAATCACCACACTGTCTTCCACGATTGTTGAACTAATTTACACTCCTACCAACAGCGTAAAAGTGTTCCTATTTCTCCACATCCTCTCCAGCATCTTTTGTCTCCAGATTTTTTATTGATTGCCATTCTAACTGGCATGAGATGGTATCTCATTATAAAAATTATTTTTAATGGATAATGAAGAAACTACATTTTAAAAATGACTATGTGCCATGTGCTGAGATGGCTATGTGCCCTTATGTTGTATTTTCTATGCTTAATACAAAATGTTGAGATATTAGCAACTTTTCATAGTATAAAGATACTTTAGTGCATCAAGTAACTTGCTCAAATGTACATACCTAGTGTATCCACTAATCAGGGCCCAGGAAAGAAAATACAAACTCCAGGTGTTTCAAACAGAAGGAATTTAATGTAGGGAACTGGTTGCAAAGATGAGTCAATTCAGAGATTAACAACAAACAGAAGCTATGGTGGAAAGTCCAGCATTAGCCTGAGATGCTACAAGAGCATCCGCCTGAGGGAGAGAGGGTTAGGAGGAAGAGAGACAGGAAGACAGAGAGACAGAGAGACACAGAGAAAGAGACAGAGACAGAGGCAGACATATATACATGCCCTGGAGTCTCCCTTCTCCTAATCTCCTAACCATGCGTCTAGCTGATCAAATCAGAAGCCAACTGAGGAGCTTGGGAAACCTGTTCCCCGCCCCCTAATCTCTACTCCAACCTGTCCCCATTATTACAGAGCAGAGAAGATCCAGGGCAAGGAATCTATTTGATGGTGAACAGGCCTAGGACCATCCTAGTCAATGATAGTAAGAGCAACATTCATAACATAATCATATCAATAGCTAATGTGTACTAAATGCTTATTATTACCATGTAACAGACTGCGTACATTCTCAACTTACATTTTCTCATTTAATTCTCATCATAACTCCATGACGTAGGTACTGTTTCGACCCCTACTTTACAGTTAGAGAAAACAAGGCTTGGAGAGGTTGAAAACTTTACCTGAAGTTGTAGAGGTACTAAGTGGAGAAGTTGGTTCTCATACTCAGTTCTGTCTGACTTCTCAACCAGGGTACAAACTCTGGCATTGAACTAAAAAATTTACATATTTATTCCAATATATAATTGAAGAGAGGGAAGACATAGATGAGACTGTAAATGTCAGACGTGATTCCCAGAGAACCTTTGTCCATGAGCAGACTGGGCCTCCAGTGAGCTTGCAGCAACAACCACATGACCCATTTATGACAGGTACAGTTATTCTCTGATTTTGTCCCAGCCTTGAGTCTCCCATGTATCTAAGCATCTTGGAAGAGTAGACATGATAGAAGTGAGTATGGCCGGTGTGATGGCTCATGCCTGTAATCCCAGCACTTTGGGAGGCTGAGGTGGGTGGATCATGAGGTCAGGAGATTGAGACCATCCTGACCAACATGGTGAAACCCCGTCTCTACTAAAAATACAAAAATTAGCTGGACGTGGTGGTGCATGTCTGTAATCCCAGCTATTCGGGGGCTGAGGCAGGAGAATCACTTGAACCAGGGAGTCAGAGGTTGCAGTGAGCCGAGAATGTGCCACTGCACTCCAGCCTGGATGACAGAGTGAGACTCCGTCTCAAAAAAAAAAAGAAAGTGAATAGACATGATAGAAACCAAAGTTGCCATGAGGACTGCATTAAATGAGACAAGGTAATGAGGAAGTGCTTTGCAAATCACAGAGCACTGTGCAGGTGACAAGTGACACTTTTATAATAGACCAAAGCTACATTTTCACAGGGGTCTTGATTTGCACTTTGTTTGTTTGTTTAGAGACAGAGTTCCAATCTTGTTGCCCAGGCTGGAGTGCAATAGCACGATCTTGGCTCACTGCAAACTCTGCCCTTTGGGATCAAGCGATTCACCTGCCTCAGACTCCAGAGTAGCTGGGATTACAGGCATATGCCACCAGGCCCGCCTAATTTTGTGATTTTAGTAGAGACGGGGTTTCTCTATGTTGGTCAGGCTGATTTCGAACTCCCGACCTCAGGTGATCTGCCTGCCTTGGCCTCCCAAAGTGCTGATATTACAGGCATGAGCGACTGTGCCAAGCTACACTTTATTATTTTTGTTGAATGCAGAAGGTAGAAAGGCCTCAAATGGTGTTCAGTTTGCCATGGCACAAGATGGAATGTATGACATGGAGGTGGACTCAGTAGGAGAGCTTGATTATGGAAAGAATTCTGTATCTGGAAAGGAAGTGGAACTTTTTTTGTATTTTTTTTTTAAATGTCAAAGCCTTCCAGCTAAAGACCATTAGGAACACACCTATGGTTGAACAAGTTGGGTTTATGACTCATTGCAGTGAGGGAGAATGTACTCCATAGAGAACCATGGGATGTCTCAGCAAGACAGTGTTGCAGGATTTGGACTTTGGATAGATGATTTTGGGAGACTACAAGGGGGCGGAGTTTTTTATAGATTTAGCTGTTAGGAAGTGGGGACAATTCTATGATTGAATATCTGAGGAAACCTAACCTAGAAGGGGGCAATAATGGAGCAAAGCAAAAGCTACAATTGGTAGAGTTGCAGCAGCCACTCATTAGAGCTGGACAAGGAGGATGTGTGGTATTTTGTAATTTGCACAGTGATCTTAGTTTTGTAAGTAATCTTGTTCTGTGTCACTTCATTGTGGCTACAGAATGACCTGACCTGATCTTGGTATTATGTAAGATTGTTTAAGTCCAACAGGAGAACAAAATGGCCTGGCTAAGAAAGTTGGACCAGCTTCCAACAGCATACAGTTTTAGCTGATAGGACCAAGCCCTGGATGACAGGGGCTGCTTTTCCGTTTCTTAGAGCATAGTAGGAAGCCACAGAGAGCTAGTGTGCAGGGGCAAGAAGAGGTGGCATCTGATTTGGCAAAGTTCTCTTCCTTGGATTCCTGTATGTCCTTGGATAAGTTCCTTCACTCTTTGAGATAAACTTTTCTCTTTAGTAAATGGAAGGAGTGAGGCTAGATGGTCTCTAAGCTTCCTCTTCCAAGATCTGATGTTTAATGATGCCTGGGTTGCAGTAAAAGGAACAGAAACAGGAGCATCGATTGGATCATGAGAACTCTCTGTTGCTGGGCCCACTGCCTGCCATAGCCAAGACCACTTTTAGGCTGGGGCTCAACTTCCATTCACCCCGCTTCTGGTAACAGTGTTCTTTCTTGGCTTGACATTTATTTCCTTTTCTCTCTCTTTCTTTTCTTTTCTTTCTTTTCTACTGTCTTTGTTTTTGTTAATCAGCAAGGGAATTTATTGTTTTATGGAAATAGTCAATGAATAGGTTTTACTGGCTTCCAATGTGAGCTGATTAAAGATTGAAAAAGCACTTCCATAGAATTCTGGTTTCTTTTTTTTTCCTTCCTATCTCACTATCTTGCTACCCCTCCTTCTCTCTCCCCCACCTTCCTCTGTCCTCCCTCTCTCGGTCCCCGCCTCCTCTCTCTCTCTGCCCCCACCCCCACCCGCCCCTCGCCCTCCTTTTCCACATTCTTATTCCCTGGCCCCATATGGTCAGATGAAATCTGCAGCAGTGCTAATCCTAACATTCTCCCTTAAGGGATGAATAAACTATTTCTAATTGCCACTGGGCAGAATTGAGTCATGTGTCCATCCCTGAACTCCCGGGAGTGCGAAGGTAGATATGCTGATTGACTTAAGCTAATCAAAACCTACTCTGATCATATCCTGCTGATGGCAGGATAAATCTGAAACCATGTGGGCTGGCTATGGGACAGGGGTCTTTAAGAGAAATTTGCAAAGGTGCTTAACCAGAAGAATTGTGAATCAAATTCGAGAGGCAAAAACAAAACTAAGAGATGTTCTCCTCCAGAATGCTCAGCGAAGTATATATTGTGTTTATAATTTATGCAGAGCCTTTGAATCCAGAAGGCCTGTGATCTTGCCCTAGCTCGGCCACTGTCTTTCCAAGGGACTTGATAAACACCACCTTGCTGTCTCTTGGCCTCTATTTCCCACTGTAGGTTCATGGTCATAGAATAGCGCTCTTAAAGTTCTGTAGAGCTGTGAGTCTTAGTTTCCAAGGGCCTGTGTTCATTACAAGATATAGGACAGCTTTCCCAGGGGGGCTGGACGGCCATTGTTCATGGAGATGTACCCAAGTAGATCGTTCAGAATCTCGCCCCCTTTGCTAGGGGGAAAAGGATTCATGGGGCTTCAGTGTGTTAGGGGAGCTTTGTCAAATGCAGTATAGAGAATGCATTCAGGACTGGAAGCATTTAAATGACTTTTCACCCCAGCCTTTTAAAGTTCCTGCAGCAAGGTTGTAGTTTGCCTTCCTTGCAACCTTGAGCTCTCTGCTTCCTCTTTACTATCTGTTCTGATCCCTGGAGATCTTAATGAGAATTATACACTGAGAAAATGAGGAGAATACCTTCTGGATCCAGAAACATGAAGAAGCCCAAAACAGCTCAAAGAATAACTGTCAGAGTAAGTCCATCATGATATAAGCACCAACAGTGGAGGACAAAGAGCACTGTGTTCCAAGTTCAGCAACACTCCCAAAGGAGGTGGGAGGATACTCGTGAGGGTGGAACAGAATGTGATTGGCGGATACAGACTGTGATTGGCAGCTGTGGGAGATTTGAGATTAAGCAAGGGTGACAAATGGGAAGTGGATAAGCAGAGAGGGAAGGGCTGGGATTAGAATAGGGTTAGGCTAAGGGTTAACCTCGGTGACACAGGGCTGTATACACTCTTCTGTCTTGCCACTTAATACCTCTGTGGCCTTGGGTATATCTCTCTGAATCTCAGTGCTCATGTCTGTAAAATGGACAGAAACAAGAACTCGAGTTCTAGCTGTTCCATAGTACGTTTGCGGACTCAAATACCTCCGAGGTAGAGAGGTGCCTGGAGCACTGTAGCAGGCTACTCAGTGTCAGGATTATGAAAACGGTGACAGCAGAGCTTGTGATCCAAGTGCCTCCTTGGTGGGACCCTTCTAAATCTTTCCCTGGAACACCACACTCTCCAGCTTCAGGACATCCAGTCCCTACAGGATCGCCCATGTCTTGCTCTGCCTTGGTATTTGTGCACACCATTTCAAGTCCTGAATTCACCCTGGCTAGACCTGGGAGAGATTGTGGGATTTGCAATTCGCAATCTAAACCCTGGGTCTACTTGCTTCTTTCTGGGGACTCTCTTCTCTCCAGTGGCTTTCTTTTCTGAGCTCTGTGAGGATGAGCTAGGCTAAAGAGTCAATGAAGGGAAGAGTCTCTGAGCCTGAAATTTGAAAAGGGGGCCCTCTAATTACATGGCACCGTGACATTTTCTCAGTAGCATCATTTAAGCATCCCACGGTAGCACCTGTCATTACTGACTAATCCATTGTTGTGTGGGTTACTAATGCCTACTGTTACATTAGTAACCTTCCCTGCCTCTATCTGATTCTGGTTTGGATAATTTACCTTCCAGTTCCAGGATCTTCTCGAGAATGAGCAGGAATGACTCACCTTGCTGCCCTCAAAGCCCATGGACATGTATCCCCACTCTCTTTCTTCCCTATGTGGTAAATTTGATTATAACTTACGGATGGCCACTCATGACTCTGCAGTGGTTTAAAATGCACTGAAAGATTCGTTTGACTAAACTGAAGTCAGATGGAGAGCCAGAGGGAATTCTTGTTGCAGACACAAGTTTTGTTATGTCTGCTGTAGCCTTGTGCCGGCTTTCAAATCGCTGTTAGGAAATAAATCCATTAATCAGTGAGGACCGTCCCCACTGGCTCTGTCTGGCTATAGGCTCCTTGGAGGCAGAATGTCCATCTTAGTCCCTCACCTGTCTTACTGTGTCTGATAATATGCCCTCGATAATTGATTTTTATTTTACTTTAACATTATGCTCCTAAAAAAATAAGATCTCCAGTTATAGCAGGTGGAAATGGCCTCAGAGATCACCTTGTTCAGCCCCTAGATGAAGGTTCTGAGACCCTGAGAGGGATGGAGACATATCCCAGGCCACCCAGAAAGTCAGCGAAAAGCTGGACCAGACCCCAGTTTCTGACTTCCAGCCCAGGGCTCTATCATCCTTTTGTGCTTTTCTCAGCTGCTCCTGTTAACGAGGGATGCGAGGAATTCTATTTGGGCTTTACTCTCCTGTTTTACAGTCTCTTCTGAGTAATAAGGTCGGCTTGTTTAATAAGTTCGGCTTCAAAGTAGGTCAGGGATTTTATTTCTGTGCATGGGCCATTAGCATTCTTAAGTGAGAACACATTTTTTTTAACCGAGAAAATAACTGCTGTGTAGTCGAGACGCTCTGCGCCTGTTTCCTAAGCCGTGTCAGATCCTTTTATACCACACAGCTTGTGTAGGGGGGCCTGCCAGCCTCCAGGCTTCTTGATGGGGGCTGAGGCTCAGTGGGAGGGACAGGAGAGGACTGCGTGCTGTGGAGGGACCCCAGGAGCTGCATCCCACAGAGCCCAGGCGAGAAGGGCAAGGTGACTTCTGTGGGCTTCTCAAGCTGGTGGTCACATCGAACTGAGGTTTGTGTTTCGTTTTGTCAGAGATAATTTTCTGAAAATCTCCAAACGCTAGGTTAGAGAGGGTCGAGTGCTATGTCAAGAAATCTCTCAAATCTCTTGTGACTTAATGTGCTTTCCTAGATTCATTGCCCAGTGGCCAAGCTGGTAGAAAAGGAATCAGGGGTCAGGGTCTTACTACTGTTGTCAGGGAGAAGGATCAGGACCTGGAAAGATGGGGAGGTAAGAAAGCGGCACATGATACATCATCTATTTAGGGTTGCTCCTGAGAATAATATCAATTTTATATTTTTAGCAATGACCTGAATTATTTTGTGGACTTACTTTTTTTTGTCAATTGCCTTTAACCTAAATAGGACTGGTAACACAATCACAGAAAAATTGTTTCTATTCAAAATTCCTGTGTAAGGCACTGTGCTTGGTGTAGTGAGGAGTGCAAGCATGATTGTCCATAATCCCTGCCCTGCAATGACTCTCCAGTAGGGGAAAAAGACATAGACATGATACTGACACCATGCAGAAGGTAACAGGACTATATGGACTACAAAGTCTTCTGCTGGGTTTCCCACACTTCCTTCTTTTCTGTGCCCACTTCATTATTTTTTTCCCATCTACTATGTGTTAAGTACTATTGCTTTTCAAAAATGACACATGCCCTCCTTGATCTTTCAAATGAGAGTGCATATCACCATGGCAGAAGGAAGTCTGTCTTCCTTCTTCTAAGTTAATATACATTTTGACTATTAAAATAATTTTTAAATAAATAACCATAAGTGTGCACCTGATTTAATCTCATGTACCACACTTTGGAACATGTCAAGGAGACTGGTCTCCTAGAAGGCTTTCCCAAGCAGGTGCAATATTAACAGAGCCTCAAAGGATGAAACTATTTTAGCGGTTGCAAAATGATGACATATATTTCAGATGTAATTTGGTGTATGTGACCATGTATATTTCAGATGTGACTCAGGGTAGATATGTGAGATGTCTCAATACTTGGGGATTCTGTGAGAGTATAGAGTAAGAGGTGATGCAGTGGTCCCTTGGGACTGTGCTTTTTATTCCTCTTTAGGTTTGCAAAGAAAAGATCATGAGACTAGATTTCTTCTCTGTTGTCAGTTCCCTTCACTGCCAAGTTTTTTGGACATTATTACTACATTGTTGTTAGTTGTTTGTTGGATTAATCTATGCAGAGCTATCTGTAAGCATTAGAACTCCTTCATGTATCCCAAATCAGGAAGAGGCAGATAAGAAGGGCCATTTATTTGTTCGTTCGTTCGTTCATTCATTCATTCATTCATGTATGCATTCATTGTTGCCTCTGATGGTAGAGTTAGACACACAGAGATGCATAAGACATGACCACCCAAAGAGCTGGGCGGGATGAATATGAGTGTTTGGGAGATATTTGGATGAATGAATGAATGATGCAGCCTAGTGGTTCTCCAACTTGGCTGCATATTGGAAACAGTTCAGCAATTTTTAACAATTTTAACTTGCCCTATAGATTCTGATTTAATCGGGAAAGATTGAGGCCTAAGCATCAGGAACTTCAAAACTTTTCTGCATGATTCTAATGTGCAGCTACTTGTAACCACTAAAGGTATTTTTTAAAGAGTGGGATAGCTTAATATAGAGGACTTTTAGTAAGAGCAGTACTTGGCCCTTAGTTGGAAATGGATTTGAGGGGAGCCAGGCGTTTGCCATTTAGGTGTGAGTACAATTTAGTCCTTTCAAAGAAGTCCTCTAAGTATTAAGCCCTGCAGTTTTCATAATGACATCCCCCATTTCTTAGAGGGACCCAGTTTATGCTTCTTGTCTGTAAAGTGACTGATTACTTTAGCTTTTGAATTGACTTTAAAACCCCCAAATGTGCCCACATCAGCCTTCTGGGCAGAACATCGATAGTTCAGGGTCAGTCCTTAGTACACACTAGCCGTTGGGAAACCTTGTTGGGTTTCCAACTAGAAACATATAATCAAAGTTACATTTCCTTTCCTTTAGGGGAATCAAAGGTAGGAGAGGAAATTCATGGGGCAATTTGAAGAGTCCATAAAGGCCTCCAAGCTGTGAAGAGCTCTATAGGAATGACACTATTAGAGATCAATTCTTTTTTTTTAAAGTTAATACTTGGGGAATATTGCCACATTAAACCTGTTTGTTCCTTGGTATATATGGCTTTAAGCAGATTGCTTTACTGATTAAAATCTAGATGAGGTTTTTGGCAAGATTTTTAAGAGAACTTTGTTATTACTTATATGTGTTCTTCCTCAATGAAGAATGATAGCAATTTCACTGAGACCATCAATGTACCCCATTGAATAGGCCAAGGTATTTCTTTGAAGCAGAGCAAACTTTCAAATTCACTTCTTGTTTTATTGTGTACATGACCACAAAGGCGAGTTTTTCCATTTTTCCTCTATTTTTACCATCCCGTTAATGAATTAAAGAGATAGATTTTAGGATGAGTTTTATTATGAAGTGATGCTTCACTGGCTGGAAAATTTGAATTAACAATCCTTGCTGTGTGTGTGAAGACCCTGTGTCTGCCCCATGGTTGTGTCTGTTTTATATTGAGTTCCATGTGTGCAAACATCCATCCATATTTGTTGACAGTTTCCTCACCGGTTATCTTCCTTTCTAGCAATTTGCAAGTTAATGTCTTCCTTGGTGTCAGGATCATAGAATATACAGAGGAAATGTATAAAATGGCGAGATGTTAGGCCTCACGTTTATGCACCAGTGTAAAATAAAACACTGGGTTAATTAAATGTTTGGACACATTTTAAGTGCATTAAAATGTCTCCTTTGACAGTGTCCTTCAGTAACAATAGCCCGCATTCTTTTATGTTTATCTGTAACAGATTTCAGCCACATTTTCCCGAGGCTTTTACCTGTTTTCTAAGCTTCACCTTCAATGGTGATTCTGAAACTGATGTTAAAGAAAGTGTCAAGCTTTTCCTGTTTCTTTGTTTGTTTGTTTTTTACTGGTGCATCTGCTTGTACCTTTTTATCTTATTAACTTCTAGCTAATACTTTTTTTTAGTTACAAAAAAGTCTAGTGATATTCAGCTAAATTATTAGCTATCTATGGAAATGTATGATGTATTAGTTGTCTATGACTATGTTAAAAAACGAAATGTCTTAAAACAAGAAACATTTGTTATTTCACAGGAATGTGTTAGGAGCTTTAGTGCAGCTTGGCTGGTTGGATCTGCCTGGGGTGTCTCATAAGGTTGCAAGCAGGGTGTCTACTCTGGCTACAGTCATCTCAGGGCCTCACTAGGGCAGAATCTTCTCCAGGCTCACAGTGTTCCTGGCTGTCTTCAGAAGACTCACTTTGAAGATCATTCATGTGGCTATTGGAAGCCTTTAGGACCTTATTAGACGTTGGGTAAACACATCATTTCTTTGCTATGTGTGTTTCTTTATGAAACCACTCACAACATGGCAGAGAAAGGAGAATGGGAGAGAGGAGGCGTGGGTGAGGAAGGGAAAGAGAAAGATAAGAAGGGAGAGAGGGAGAAGAGGGAGGAGAAGGGGACAGGAAGAGAGAAAGAGGAAAGAAGAGATCAGGGGAAACGGAAAAGAGGAAGGAGAAAAAGATGACTGGGAGTTGGAAAAAGAGTGGGCTTAGGTGAGAGGGAGAAAGGGGAGGAAAGAGCAGAAGAAAAAAGGAGAGGGAAGGGGACGAGAGGAGAGAGAGAGAGGCAAATAAGACGGTGGACTTAGTGTAACAGAATATCAGAAATATTATCACATCGCTTTTCTGTACTTGGCTAGAAGCGCGTCACTAGTCCAGCCTGCTCTCGGAGTGGCAAGGTTACACAAGGCCATGGATGACAGGAGGAGGGAATCGCTGAGAGTCATTGTGGAGGCTGGAGGCTGCCCATAATTGATCTTTAAATATCACCACAGAAGTGATGGTTTTGTGCAGATGTTGTCAGATTTTCTTGCACAAGAGATGCCAAGTTTTAGCCCTCTGAAGATTTACAGTAGTAAAAGACACATGTTAAATAAATATCTAAGTATGTTTCACATTTTCCAGATCGACAGCTACTTACTAGTGAATCGTTAATTGAATTTGGGGTGGTGATCCTATCTTCTTCCTTGTTAAGTGCACTGAAGAGACTCTTAAGGAGAGTACCATGTTGGATACATGCCTCCCAGTTGTAGGTTGTTCCAAATTATGCGGTCTTACATCTTTTTAACAGTTTTGAATATATTCTTTAATTTTCTTAAATTAACTGTTCATCATCCTGATTTAAAATATACTTTTTAAAATATCAGACTTCTAAAAAAAACACTAAAACTTTCAAAACAATACATTTTTTAGCATATCTATTATTCAGAACTCGATGGTAGGAATAAAACCAAGCATAGTTAGGTGTTTGTCAACTGAATATTGGATTGAACACAATTTTATCAGGAATCTGAATGGATTTGTGAGCTCTGATAAATTTGAGTATAATTAAAAATAAAAAGTTAATACAGACCTGACGTAAAAGCATGATTTGTAACTGAAAAATTGATCAAGTGAACCTTACTAAAGTTAAAATTTTTGCTCTGTGAAAGCTCAAGCAAAGAGGATGAAAAGACAAGCTACAGAATGAGAGAAAATTTGCCAACCATGTATTTGACAAAGGACTAGTGTCTAGAATATATCAAGAATTCTTAAAACTCAACAACACAACATTAGAAAATGGGCAAAAGATATGATCAGATATTTCACCCAAGAGGCAGCACTTGAAAAGATGTGCCATGTTATTAACCATTAAGGTAGCATAAATTAAAACCTCAATGAGACATCACTACATACTTTTTGGAATTACTAAAAAGAAATAGTGAGAATGCCAGTACATGTGAGAAACTGGATCACTCATACATGGATGGTGGGAGTGTAAAATGATGTAGCCACTATGGAAAGCAGTTTGATAGTTCTGAATTCCATATGACCCAGAGATTGAACTCCAAGGCATTTACCCCAGAAAATGAAGACTTAAGTTCACACAAAAACTTATGAATAATTGTTCATAGCCGTTTTATTTACAATAGCAAAACCTTGCAAATAGCCTAGATGACCCTTAACAGGAAAACAGTTAAACAACATTGAATGGAATACAGCAGTGTACCCAGGTGTACATCACACAGCAACGAAAAGAAATGAACTATCCATGCACACAAAAAGCTCGACTAATTTCCAAAGTATAATGGCAGGTGGAAAAAAAAAACAATCCCAAGAGATTATATATTGTCTTTTTTGAAATGACAAAATTTTAAAAGTGGAAAACAGATTAGTTGTTCGCAGGGATTGAAGATGAGGTGAGGAAGTGGGGAGGGGGGTGGGTGTGGTTATAAATGAGAAGTGTGAGAAACCCTCGTGGTCCACTTTAATTTCGTTATGGATTATGGTTTCGTGTCTTGTTAAAAAAATGTTTCCCTCCCCAAGAAACATTCTATTTTATATAAATCCTATTGTTTACCTTTTATATACAGCTCTATAGTATACTGGAATTGGCTTTGTTTATGATATAAAAAAGGTCTCAGTGTTCAAGTATGTTTTTTCTCATGTGGATGTCTAAATAATACTAAATGTTTTTCGAGAATACACTTCTCCTACCACAGTGAAGTGGCAGCTGTATCACAAATCAAGTGATTATCTGTATGTAGATCTGTTTCTTGACTCCACTGTTACTTGAACAGTTTTTAAATTTTTGGCCAAAACCTCATTTTCTTAATTACTGTAGCTTAATAATAATAAGTCTTAATTTTGTAAAAGGTAAACTCTCTTTCTTTTTCTTTTTAAATATTGCTTTGAATATTTCTGGCCTTTTGCATTTTTATATAAACTTTAGAGTAAATTTGTCAAATTATCCAGAAAGCCTGACAGACATTTTATTAGGATAGCATATAGTTCAACATAAGGAAAATCTACAATTTACAATATTGATTCTTCTAATTTATGAGCATGGAATATCTCTCTGTTTATTTGGATCTTTAAAAATGTATCCCACTAATGTTTGGCAGTTTTAGCGAAGAAGAAGACATGTATATACACATACACATATGCACGTATAGGTATATATACATCCCTAGATATTTTAATATTTTGCTGTGCCTTTGTAAGCGACTGTTCAATTTGTTTGTTATTGAAGTAGAAGAGAATGCAGTAAAGGGCATAAAGTGCATAAACCTTGTGCGGCTAACTCAATGACTTTTACATACATGTACATCCATATAACCATCTTCCAAAATCAAGGTGTGAATTGTTCTGGTACCTAGTTTTATCATGTTTCTTCCCAGTTAACTACTCCTTCCCCTGGAGGTCATCATTATTATGATGTCTGTTACCACTGGTTGGGTAAATGGCACCTTTTAAATTTCATTTTATAATTGTTTATATTTAATTTATGGAACTTTTCTAAATTAACTTGTTAATTTTCATCATAATTTGAGATTTTAAAAAATTTTCTACACATACAGTTATGTAGTCTATGAATAATGAAAGCTTTATTACTACCTTTCCAATCTTTATATCTTTTATTTCTTTTTCTTTCCTCATTGCATTGGCTAAAACTTCCAATAGAATTGGGGAAATCAGGGAAAAGTGTGTGGTATTTTATCATTGATTGTATGATGTTAGAGTAATGATTTAGATACCCTTTATCAGATTATAGGACTTTCCTTCTATTTCCAGTTTGCTAAGAGTTTTGTCATGAATGGCTATTGATTTCCATCAAGTTCTTCCTCAGCATCTCTTGAGACAATTATATGATTTCTGTCTTTCAGTTTGTTAATATGATGAGCTATGCTGATTGATTTTCTAATATTAAACCAATCTTGTAGTCCTAGAATAAGCCCAATATGGTTATAATCTGTTATTCATTTTATATGTCACAGGATTTGGTTGGTAATATAATTAGTAGGATTTTAGTTTACATGTTTATGAGGGAGATTGACCTAAAAGTTTCTTGTGATATCTTTGTGAAATCTTGGAATGCAAGTTTTCTGGGCTTGTAAAATAAGTTTGTAAGTAATTCTTCTCTTTGTAGTCTCTTCAAGAATTTGTGTAAAGGTGATATTTCATTGAAACTTTTTGTGTGTGTAAAAATTCAAAAGTAGCCAATATCTTCAAGTACGATTATCTTCTTAGAAGGTGTTCTAGCTAAAGACTCTTGCTTTCTATGGTCCCTTGGAAGTCACTGTATATGTTGTTGAGTTCTCTGTGCCTGTGCTTGAGAAATACGTGAACAAGATGTTAGAAATATCTAGAACAGTGCCTGCAATGTCATAAACTATACATTTACCTTTTCCTTCCTGTTTCCTCATGTTCTCTTCCTCCACAGAAGCACCTAGAGGCAGTGGCTTGTGGTGGACACCGGCATGAAGCCATTAATTCTGTTCTTGGAGCCCAGTGTCCGTCTGGCTTAGTCAGAATCATGGCTTCTGGAGACAGGGATGGTGGCCTATGGGATGTTGCAGGATTTTGTTGTTTCGAAGTCCTTTCCCAAAGAGCAGTGAGTTAGGCTGTACTAAGTCTCTCTTCAGGAGAGACATGGCAGGGGCAGAAGCAGCCTTAGGGGAATGAGGGCGGATTTGGAAGAAGCTAATTTTTCAATTCCTTTACATAAGAGGGGGGGCAGTCATCTCTTAAACTCTTCCCACAAACTGAGTAGGCTCTACGGATAAGCCTTTTAATCCATCTGGACACCCCTTCCTGACACTTCAGAGCAGTCGATACTTCTAGTCATTTCTAGCCATTTCAGCAGCTTAGAGACTAATTATGCATCTCCCCTTTGCACATAGGGATAGACCAAGGAGAGGAATTTGCAAAATAACAATATCTCTAAAGCCACAGACACCGTCTGCGTAAGCCTTTCTTGCTGTGGCTGGTAGCGTAGCAACTGACAAAGCTGCCTGGACTCAGGTTGTCCTGCATTGAATGTTTCTTGTCTTGCTCCCTACCACCCCCTTTTTCTCTACTCTGTCTTCTTGTCATATTTGTTCTGTTGTGGCAGCTACAGTGTTTTTCCTCCAGTGCTTGCTGAAAGTGAGTTTCCTATTCTGGTGGGAGATTAGTGGCTTCCACATGCAGAAAGCTGACATTGATTTTATCATATGTGATACATGTGATTTATGAGCCCAAGATGCCCTGAGTGCTCAGATGCACAGAGTGAGCATCTTTGGAGGCTAGAGGCACTGGGCTGAATGGCCCATTACAGGAGAAGGTTGTGGAATGGGGAGAAAGACCAGTGCAGGGGTCCAAGGCTAATAGTCATGGGAAGAAAGGAATAACTCACATTTATGTAAGGCCTACCATTTTTCAGGCACTTACACTTGATCTTCACAAGGACCCAGTGAGATATAATCCATGACCCTGGTTTTACATGGGAAGAAACTGAGCCACAAGGGAATTATATCAGTTGCTCAATGTCACATCATTAAGTAATAGAGGTTGCCTTGCAACCTCTGTCTGACCCAGTGATCTTTTACTTTCCGGTACACCTCCCTTCCCTTTGTAAGTGAAAGTGAATATGAAAATGCAAAGGAATGAAGTCTATTGGGCATAGTTTGGAGAAGCTAGCATAGAGCACTGGGGTACTGGGTAGGGAAACTGAGGTAGACTTCCACTTATATGGGCTGGGCAGGCATTGTGGAGGTCAAGGGGACACTCGCCCAGCATGTGGAACACTAGCCTTGTACTGGTCCATAATCTCTTGCTCTTTACATTCAGTCCACGACCAAGTCCTGTCCGTTCAGTCTCCCAACCCTCTGCCTTCTTCCTCTGCCTCTGCCTCTCCAGCCTCATTGCCATTACTTGAGTTATGCCTCTATCATTTCTTCCCTCATTGCCATTGACACAACTTCCTTATGGGACCCCCTGTCTGTTTCTCTCCCTTAGACCCATTTTTCACCCTGCACTCTGAGGAGTTGTGCCTGTGTAATACCACTGCTTCACAGCCTCAGGACAAAATTCCTGATCTGGTCCCTGTGGACCTCTCTGATTGCCTTTTTGCTGCACCCCCACCCCTGCTCCCCATCACCTGTGTTTCAGCAGGATGAACCATCCCTGCATGACTCAGTCTTGTCTTTGTGAATAACCCCACCCTTGTGCCTGTTAGACTCTCCTATTCCTTGAAGACTCAAGTCATGATTTGATTGCTCTAGGAAGCCTTCCCTAACCTCCTCCATCTAATTTGGATATCCCCCTTGTATTAATTTTTGAGTGCTGCTGTAACTAATTACCACAAACTTAGTGGTCTAAGGCAACACAAATTTATGATCTTACATCATTGGGGGTCATAAGTCTAAAATGGGTCAGCAGGGCTGTGTTCTTTTGACTCTAGGGAATAGTCCATTCCCTTGCCTTTTGTAGATTTTAGATATCAACAGCCTAGTGGTCTCTTTCTCCACCTTCACAGCGAGAACATGGCATCTTTCATTCGCTCTCTCTAGCTCTCTCACCTCCTTTCTTCATTTATAAAGACACTTACAGCGACCTCAGGCCCATTTGCATTTCCAGGATACTCTCTCTACTCAAGGTCCTCAACTTGATCACAACCTCAGAGTCTATATAAGTTTTAGAATCTATATAAGTTTTTGGGATTAGGACTTGAGCATCTTTTGGGGCCACTATTCTGTGTATGATACTGAAATGGAGAGTTCCTTTATCTCCCTCGCAGGACATGCAACAGGGGTGTGGCTAGCTTTTTCAGTTTTCTTGCTGCTCCGTCCCCTGGGAGAACATGCAGACAGGCAGATGCAGAGGCTGTGGGGAGCCCTTTTGGGCTCTGGCCCCACGACAGTGTCTAGGGGTGGATGTCTGTGACTCCTAAAGCCCAAGTGGGCATGTGTTACAGTGTGCTCTTTCAGCTTTGCCCTCTGCAGACAGCTTGTGTTAATCAGCTCAATAGACCCTCTGCCTTATCGTGAGGGCAGAGGGCCAGTATGACAGCTTTCTGTATCCTGAGTTTTTGCCCACTCTACCCGAAGAACTGGATCACATGTGGGCTTGAAGGATGAATGCAAGGTTGTATTGAACGGTGGAGGGGGCTCTCAGTGAGGTGGATGGGAAGCCAGAAGGGGAGGATGGAGTGGGAAGGTGGTCTTCCCCTGAAGTTGGGCCACCCAGTGGCCAGACTCTTCTCTGACCGTCCCCACCTGAACTCCCCTTGGTGTCCAGACATCCTTCTTCGTCTCTTGTTTTTCTCTGCCATGTTGTTTTGTTGTTACTGGTCTGCTGCTTTCAACGTTCACCCACTCGTGTGTATGCCCACTAAGGTCTTGGGTTTATATAGGGGCAGGATTGGAGGTGTGGCGGGTCAAAAGGCAACTTTTTGGGTGCAAAAACAGAAATGCCTGTCCTCACCTAGGTTGGTGGGTCGTCAGGTTTGAGGGTGGGGCCTTTACTGGGGAGCCGACCTCTTCTACCCAGTATTTCCCTGTCTCCTGTCTGTGTCAATACCACATACCTTTATGAGTCCACAGGACTTTGGGCCTGCCACTTCCCAGCCTTTATCACTTCCTTTTGTAGCTTGTTGGTTTCTGCATCCTTCCCTAGTCTCTTAGTCTCCTCCAGGGTAGAGACAGTTATTTGCTTTGGGTCCACATCCTCAAAACATAGCAGAGTCAGCCCTCATTACTTGTTTGTTAGGCGAAAGATGGTATCCCCCAGGCCTTCATCACCTGCCTCACTGTGTCGCTGACCAGGGTGCTGAGAACAGCGGGGCATCAGCTCAGTGTGTGAGTTAAAATGGCCTCGGCCAGGCACAGTGGCCTGTAATTCCAGCACTTTGGGAGTCCGAGGCAGGTGGGTCACGAGGTCAAGAGATCGAGACCATCGTGGCCAGCGTGGTGAAATACTGTCTCTACTAAAAATACAAAAATTAGCTGGGTGTGGTGGCGTGCACCTGTAGTCCCAGCTATGTGGGAGGCTGAGGCAGGAGCACTGCTTGAACCCAGGAGGTGGAGGTTGCAGTCCTTGGCCAACTTGTGCCTTAGTTTCCTCATGTGAAAAATGAAGATAATTATAATATCTACTGATATCAATCAGGGTCCCGGAGGGAAACCCTAAATCACACCAGGTATTTCAAACAGGGTTTTTTTGTTGAAGGGAATCCATTACACAATTATGAAAGGCCATCAGAGCAAAAGTGGGATGCCAAGGTAGCCAACAATGGCAGAAAGTGGTGGCCACACCTAGGGTTGGGGTAACAAAATGGAATAGGAGGGGTTATGGTACCTAGAAGTCTGTAGGAGGAGCCCAGTGGGGCTGATTCTGAGACCTCTGAGGAAGGGGACCCCACAGATTGTACTGCAGCTGCATGGGGCATGGCCTAGATTCTGTTAGTTCCTTCAAAAAGATGCTGTGCTATGGGTCTTGTGAAGACCAGACGAGATTAAAGCCTGGAGCAGAGCAGTCCCTGTTGCTGGCATGGTGCTAAAAGGACCTTGGAAACAGAAAGAGAGCATCTTCTTCCTTCTTCCAGCTTCCCGGTCTCCATATGAAGTCTCCCATCACTAGGACTAAACCAAAGCCAGCTGGCCGGGTAGTCTGGAGGTATAGTTAGTAAGGTCCCAGCTCCAGAATTACAGAACTGATTGTAGCAGGGTGGACTTGAAGTGAAGAGACCAGAGCTGAATACTCGCACACTCCTTTAGTTTCCTTGTCTGTAAATGTGTACTAGAATAGTACTTACTTTCTGGTGTGATATGAGGAATAGATGTGTTTGTGTGTAAATCCTAAAATAGAGCCAAGCACATGGTCGATATTATGAGAATGTTATTTGTCCTGGCCACATAATAGTAATAATAACAGCTCTCACCATCCCGTGGGTGTACAGACTTTGTTGTCTCTGGAATTCAAAGATCCAAACTGGATAAGGCAGGAGTTCCTTTCACCATATTCTTCATAGCAGGGCTGCCTGGCAGAGGGGGGAGGGGAGTAGAGGGTGCCCATTTGTGACCCCATGCTGCCTTGGAATAAGGTGCTCCAGAAGCATGGCCTTTGATTCCAAAGCTTTATAATCCAGCTTCTCCTAGCCCCCTCTTTGGAGGTGATAGACTCTTGATTCATGCTTTCTCAGGGCTCCTAATTAACAGGCGAGGAAAGAAAGGCTCTTCTAGAATGATTACTCTGCTCTTAATTTTGGGAAGTGGCCCAGCAAAGAGTAATCTGGAAAATGAGGAGGCACTGGGGGATAAAGGGGAACCAGGGCAGACAGAGTGTTGCAGATCATAAAACTTTGGTGCTCAGTCATCATTGAATTATGCATTTCTAAATGACTTCACTGGTTTCAACATGATGGTGTTAAGTAGACTGAGGCTGAGATCTTAAATTTATTTGCTGGTGGGAGTTTTGGCAGGAGTACACACTGACATTACTGTGGACTCTTTGTCCTGACACAGGAAGGGGAATGCGTTTGATGGCATCTTTGTGTCTCTCTGTGAGGGGCACAAAATGAGAATATCAGTTAAGGTTCTTACTGATTGCTAAATGGCTCCTCGGTGACTGGTTGGGAGGACAGTAATAGTAGCTGAGACAGTTTATTTGTTATGTGTAGGAACTGTTCTAAACTATCGACTGTAATAATTTATATCATCTTTGTGGCACTCCCATGAGGAAGATGTTACTATATCCCCATTTTACAGATGAGACATTTGAGAAATAGAGAGGTTAAGTAACTTTACCTGATTTTCATAATATCTTAGACTGGATTTCCCCCAGAACAGATCCTTAAGCATGGATTTGCAAATAGTTTATCTAAGTTGAAGGGAACACTGGCAAATAGGAGAGGAAGGGAGGCAGAAAAGAAAGCAAGCCCCTTAGAGAGTACACTATGGGCCGGGCACGGTGGCTCAGCCCTGTAATCCCAGCACTTTGGGATGCCAAGGTGGGCCGATCACAAGGTCAGGACATTGAAACCATCTGGCTAATGTGGTGAAACTCCATCTCTACTAAAAATACAAAAAAAAAAATTAGCCAGGTGTGGTGGTGTGCACCTGTAATTCCAGCTACTCAGGAGGCTGAAGCAGAAGAATTGCTCGAACCTGGAAAGCAGAGGCTGCAGTGAGCCGAGATTGTGTCACTGCACTCCTGCCTGGGCAACAGAGTGAGACTCTGTCTCAAAACAAAGAAAAAAGAAAAGAGAGAAAAAAAGAGTGCACTATGAGCTGGTAGCTCTAGAGGATATCTGGTGCTAAGTTCCACCAAGGGCCATTGAAAAGACTGAATAAAACCCCCTCATTGTCCCAACAAGGGTCAAGGAAATCTGGCTGTTTATCCACAAACTTCCATCCCTCATTGGTTAAGGGCTGCTCCTGGGAGTGATAACACTTGGGCTTGGGGGTGGTACAATGCCTGTACCCACAGAGCAGCCAGTATTGACACAGCTGCGTTCTAGGTAACCTTGGTGTCCTCATCTGTAAAATGGGAGTAGTACTGTCTGCTTAGTGGTGTCACTATAGCGAGAAAAATGAGGAAACAGGTAAAGTACTGTGTGGTTGCAATGATTAGAGGATTATTTGAAAGTCTAGTGTCAGCTCACAGTGGAGGTCTTTGAGAAGTCCCAGAGGTAGCCAGGCTATCTCCTGATAGTGAGCTCTGGGTGAGAAACGTGCTGAGCAAATGGATGTAGTTGTGGTTCTTGACTCCTGGTACCTGGGCAGCTAGGAGGGGAAATTGACTGCTAAACACTCCTAATGATTAAGAGCATGGAACTACAAGGGAGGTCACACCAAAAGGGAAAAGCTTGAAATATATAAAAAATTAACCTATTTCAAATGCCTGTATTTATAACAAGCAACTGGTGCAGTTTTATTAGGCATTTATTAAAAAAAAAAAGAAGAAGAAACAGAATAAAGAAAAAAATAGTACCTGTGTTCTCACAACCCTAAGAAAAACGTCAACATTTTTGTGTATTGAAAAATCTAGATGTTTTAAGCTTAGGTAGATGAGATTTGTTTGTTTGTTGAATTTAGTTCAGCAAACTGAGAGAGAAACTTTTTCATAGGAATTTATGATATCCTTTTTCAGGATGATGGCCAAAGCTAGAGATAACGATTCATAATGAAGCTGCTTGTTTTTAAGCATTCAATAAATATTGTGTGGATGAAAGGCATGACATTCTGCCTCTTCTTACAGATTGGGCTATGTGTCCAGTTCAGGCTGGCCCAAGGTCATGCTCCTCTGCTAGACTCACATCTGAGAAACGAGGGTCTTATGGTAGCTAACCATCTCGTAGGACTGATCCTTCTTACATCACAGTTTCCCCATGCTAGAGGCCACGATTTTGATTCTTCACAAAACTGTGGACTAGGGTGTATCTTCAAGCAGTTTTTCTCTAAGGGAAGAAAATGCATGTACACAGCATTTTCTTTTCTGTGTTCGTCAGAAACTGAGGGCATTTTTTTCTGTTGGCTTTGAAAATGCACCACAGCTAACCTGCTGTAAAATTCTTGGGACTGGAAACACCCCCCTTAAGACCCTGTGTATGTGTTACACCATTATCTTTATTATAACAGTTAGGAGTGCAGACCCCAGGCAGGCTGCCTTGGCCTCAGTCCTGGATTTTTGAATGACTAATTGCTTGACTTTGGATAGGAATCTACCCATCCATAAAGCTGCTGTGAGGACTAAGTGAATCAATACAGTAGCGCACTAAGAGCAGTCACAGGTGTCTGAAAGTGTGTAGTAAGTGGGAGCTGCCCCATGGTGTTATTTGTGATTATTCTCATCATCATCTTCCTTATCACATCCCAGTGTTTGAAATTGTAATGATAAAGTCTGAAACCAGAGTTTTAGTCTTTTTATTTTGATGGATATCTGTTATTTTTGAAGGCTTATGGGAATTTTTCTTTAGTTTTATATTTCAAATATATTTCCAGTATGTGCTTAAGCTTGAGTCTCATCATTGATTTTGCCTGGAACCCACTGTGCTCTTCAGAGTCTGCAAACTCAGGCCGTTGGGTATTTCAGAGAAGTTTTCTTTACATATGTCTTTGATTGTTGCTTTCTATCAGTTGTTTGATGTCTTTTCCCTAAATACTTCCAATCCTTTGCTTAGAGGTGCATTCACTATTCTCTACAACATCCAACTTCTTGTTCTTTTTCATCTCTTTGTTGCCACCCTCAACCTCTTATTTTGGGAAAACATATCAAATATTTTTTCTGCCCATTTAAATAAGACATCAGATATTTATTGACCATTGGCTGTATGTTTGGTTAGGGCATAAAGCCTTTTTTTTTTTTTTTTGAGACAGAGCCTTGCTCTGTCACCCAGACTGGAGTGCAGTGGTGTGATCCTGGCTTACTCCAACCTCCGCCTCCCAGGTTCAAGCGATTCTCTTGCCTTAGCCTCCTGAGTAGCTGGGATTACAGATGCCTACCACCACGCCTGACTACTTTTTGTATTTTCAGTAGAGACAAGGTTTCACGGTGTTGGCCAGGCTGCTCTCAAACTCCTGACCTCAAGTGATTTGCCCACCTTGGCCTCCCAAAGTTCTAGGATTATAGGTGTAAGTCACTGTGCTCGGTCAACAAAGACGAATTCTGGTTGGCACCTACTGGTGGATTTGATGCTGTATCTACTTAGATTGTGTCCAAGGACCCTGAGCCCAAGCCAGGGTGGAATGAGAGGGCTGGCGACTGCCGACAGCTCACTGTTAGGGTAGTCAATGTGTACACGTAGAATCCCCGTGGCCCTTGGTAGAGGATTTAGGAACTTTATGACTTGAATCCTTCATTGTCAAGGTAAAATAAATTTGAGGACCATGAAGACTGAGTAGAGTCACACACCTGGCTAGTGGCAAGCCCAGGCAAAGGAAAGCTTAGAGCCTGGCCCCAAGGTAGTCCCTTTTGATCCTCAGTCCGTTATTTTATGATAACAGTGTTACACATAGAGAGTCTATTCAGCATTGAACATCTACTCTGTGCCTAGCCCTGTGCTACACAAAACTAAGTAGTCATGAAGCATATTTGAAAAAGAAAAACAGGCATGATTTAGTTAAAAGTAAACGAAGGCTGAGCACAGTGGCTTACACCTGTAATCCCAGCATATTGGGAGGCCGAGGCAGGCGCATCACCTGAGATCAGGAGTTCAGAACTAGCCTGGCAAACATGGAGAAACTCCATCTCTACCAAAAATTAAAAAATTAGCTAGACATGGTGACAGGTATCTGTAATTCCATCTACTCAGGAGGCTGAGGCAAGAGAATCATTTGAACCCAAGAGGTGGAGGTTGCAGTGAGCTGAGATTGCGCCACTGCACTCCACCCTGGGTGACAGGGAGAGACTCTAACTCGAAAAAGAAAAAAAAAAAGGAAAAGAAATCTATTCTAGTTGGGAAAAATGGCACAGACAAGTCTGTAAATGAGAATGATACAACAGTGTTTCTGTGCGTGAATGTGTGTGTGTTGGTGGGTAGGCTGTGGTGGCTGGGGGCATTCCCACAGACCTGGAGGGTCAGTGAATAGAAATGCAATTACAACGGCGATCAGGTAGGGTGAGGCGTGTGGAGGACAGTGTTAGAGCCCAGGTTATACTCACCTTAACTATAAAGAGGTTCACTTCACATCTTAGTAACATTTGTTTTTTCTCAAAATATTTGATTTCTGTCTGGAGCAGACAATACATGCGCACAGCTCCATCTCCAGCTATTTGAAACACTTTTGCTCTCTGTAGGAATTTCTGGGGAGTCAAACTGTTACAAGTGCTCACAGCAGGGAAAAGAAAGACAGAATTGTTCTGGAGATTGCTGCCTGAGGATAAGGCAAAATTACATGAAGGGGTCACCTCACCATCTACATGCTGAAGGAGAGCCTTGGAAGCTCAGGGCCGCTGCTGCCCAGGCCTCATGGATGGCTCCTGGCCTCCTTGTCCTTGTGGCACTTTGATGCCTGGCTCAAAGGCACTGAAGTCATCTCCCAGCTCAGGCCTCAGCTCCCGAAGGCAAGGCTTCCTCCTCCTTAATTTGGTTGCAAACTTTGTGAGCAGAGGGTGTTCTCAGATGTGAAACACTTACCCCTGGCTTTGCACAGCTGATGGTGTGGAGTCTGGTAAGGTGTTGGTTGTGTTAGATGTGAAAAGGCACATGCACATGGATAAGCATCAGGTGTGTGGATGAGAAACTGAACAATGCCTTGTTAGGAAAACTTTTAGGAATTCGAGCATCTGATAGTGCTGATAGGATGGTCTGGAGGGAATAGTATAGGAATAAGGGCTCATTTTCTCCCAACTTTCTGGGATTCAGTTTCAAATTATTAGTGGTATTCTCTTCACCTGCTGAGTCACATATTCATATTTTTGTGATTGTTTTTTAACCTTTAAGGTATCATTTATATACTTAGAAATAGCTATGTTTTAAGTTCACAGTTTAATGAGTCTTATATAACCCTAGTCAAAATACAGAAATGGTCGTAGCCTCCCAAAGTTTTCGCATGCCTTTTTCCAGGCAGTCATTTCCCTTATGCTAACACCGTTCTGATTTCTATTATTTAATTACCCAAATCAATATATAGAGAACATTCTAACATCCCAGAAAATTCCCTCAGGATCTGTCCCAGTCAGCACTTGCCACGTAGGTAAGTATGCTTCTGCCTTTTGTCACCATAGAGCAGTTTAGCTTTTCCTTGAACTTTTCACGTAAGTGGAGTCATCATGCATTCTTCTTTATTTTACTTTTGGATGAATTTTTTTGAGATTTATATATGTCGTTGTGTGTGTCTGCAACTTGTTTGTTTCTTCTCGCTGAGCAGTCTTCCACTGTGTATAGGTGCATCCCTATACGGCTCCATAAGCTCCTACCTAGGTCTGGCTCCCAGGGTCTCTCCATTCTCTGATGCCCTCCTCCTCAGCCACTTCTGAGTCAGCTTCCTTCTCTCCTGACTCCTTTGTCTCAATCCTGAGTGAAGGCCAGAAGGTGAGCTCCATGCAGCCTAGGACAGTGTGTGTGCCTAGGACAGTGTGTGACAAACAGCAGGGACTTGATGTTTACCAAGTGAGTGAATGAACGAGTGTCCAGGACACATCATTTTCATTGTTTATCTATCTGGCCCAAGCAACTCAGAACTAGGGAACTGCCGGGAATGTTTCTTTGTTCATAGACTCAACCTGAGGAGTCACAGCACAATACTCCCCTAAGCTCTCTCTGCAAGAGCTTCCCTAACCTCTCAACCAGATTAGTTCCTTTACAGGCTTCAAAGCTGCCTCTGCAACCCTCATCGTGACTTTATTACGCTCTTTGTTATCACTGAGTTACTTGGCTGCACTACATTTCATGCACTCAGTTCTCTGGCACATGAGATACACAAGGGTTTCCTTTTCCTTCCTAATGATTCTAGCCATTGAGCTGGATGGCCCTGTACATTTCCTATACTGTCTTGTTGAAGAGTTCACCTTGGAAATAGAGAACTGATATGAATAAATATGGATTTTCCATGTATTTTTTAAATGATTTGCTCCTTACCAAAAAAAATCATTCTGTGCTATATTTTTGCTTCTCTCTCTGAACCACCAGTACATCCAATTATAAATCAGTGGATCACTGAAAAAAGAAAGAATAAAGCAAACAATAATCTGATGGCTTCCTTGGTGCCAGATAGAGGAAACACTGTGATAAACTTACATGGTCTATTCTTGAGGGGATGGAGGGAGAGAGAACCACGTGGCTAATATGTACTCAGACGTGTGAAGTCACAAGTCATTTGAGATAGGGACATTTATATCCTCAAGAGGATGTTTGTTACCCTACTCACACATGCCATTAGAAATACATGAAAAGAAGCTAACCATTTGGAAAGATTAATACTTTATTTTCTGCAATTGGTGGTCTGCAATTGAATACTACTCTCTGAAATAGGAGAGCAGAATACCATGGTGAAAAGTTGATGGAAAAGAACTAAATGGGGCCACTCACTCAGCCCCCGAATTATTGAATTCTGCTGCTCTTAATTCTGTAGCAGTCTAGTCTGTGAATAATTATATTAAGGAATTGGGCAGAGTCATCACAGAGCTACAAAATATCACCCCTGGGGCTTCACTGGAGACTGATGGGAGCTCTGGAGAGTTGATAATGGCAATCAAAGGATCCGTATATTTAACATGCACAAAGGGTGAGCTCAGAAATTATCCGCCTGCCAACCTAACTTCTCTACCTGGAACAAATTATCCAAAAATCAATTTGCAAACACCTTTGAGATAACAAGGTCTTGAGTAATAACCTCCATGGCTTTGTAAAGAAAAGCATCTAGCTTGACTAATCTGCTTAATTTCCTTCTCTGACCAAATAGCAGGCTATAATAGAAGCAATCTGAAGTTGTCCCTTAAGATTTGCTTCGAGTCACACTGAGAAAATATTGTCCACCTCTGTTTCATAGCAATTATTCTGTTTCTAGAGAATCTTTCCTTCTAGGTAATTAATTAGGAGGAAAACACTGAGTGAGTCTCTATCTCAAAGCCCTTACCTGAGTTCCAAACTAAAATGTATACCTGCTTTCTATCCATGTGAACAACCTGGAGACTTCTATAAGTAACATGTTCTCAAACAAATGCACATTGTATACCACCCTCCTATCCCTCCCCCATGCTTCCCCTTTCTCCTTTTCCTTGTTCTATTCTTCATTTCTTCTCATTCATACCCTTTTCCAGATAATCCCGTTCCTGGCAGTTGGTCCTAAGAAAACATGAGCTAAGACAAACTGAAGTCATTTGCACAAAGATGTTCATTGCAGCATTATGTACCATAGCAAAACATATAACAACTCATGTGTCCAGTAATTAGAGAATAGTTAGTGTGATAACCTGATGGATTGTTCTGTAAACATTAAAGACGGTGATGACAAAACCTGAGCAGTGTATGAAAAACAAATCCTTACAATATAAGTGAAGGAAGAAAAATTAACCTACATTGGGTCTGTGTGTTATAACTGCACAAAAAATATGTCAGTACATAAATAAACATTGAAATGCAGCATGGAGGACTAAAAATGGCTATCTTGGGTGATAGAGATAGTTTCCATTTCTTCCATTTTTCTCCATTTTCTTCCATTTCTTCTCATATTTTCTCTTTCTTCCATTTTCTTTATTGTTCTGCCACTTTTACTACAAATAAAAATAACAAATATATTCAGTGTGATTTTTAAAAAATGAGTATTAAGAGGCAGACAGCCTTCCTTGGTGCAAGTTGGTCCAGGAAGTCATGCAGATGTAAGCTTCCTCCTGTGCTACCTTCTCCATGACCTTGGTTAGGTGACCTGATTTCTTAGGTTCTCAGTTTTGTTTTGTTTTGTTTTGTTTTTTTCTCCATTAAAGTGAAGGTGATAATGTTATCCCAAGAATTCCATGAAATAATATGTGTGAGATTTTAAAGTACAGAAGAAGTACAAGAAAGTTTTAATTTTTGTAGCTTTGCCATGGGCTAGTGATTGCAAGGAAGAGGCCCCAATACAAGCCTGCTGAACCTCTAGACTATTGAGCTGACCGCGTGGAACTCCGTGGAAGAGAGGGGCAGCACAGGGCAGATACAAGATCACTCAGCATGACTTTTCCTCTGACCCCTCATTCCCACTGGGTCCACTGTGGCCCATGACACTCACTGCTAGAAGAAACCTGCTGGGTTGAGGCAGAAACTGAATTCTTGCTGTGGCATCATTCTTTTTCTACTTAGACTCAAATCACCCTTTGGAAAGAACTTCAGCTAGCAATCTATGTGTTCTATGTAAGAAATGTTTATAGACCTCAGGCTCCCCTGGGTTTTGAGCCAAACATCACTTCAGCAAAAGCAGATTTTCCTTTGAGGCTAAAAAGCAGAGTATTCACCTAGCAGCTTTGCTGTGTTCTGGGAAAACCATTTCCTCACATGGCCTTCTTTCTTTCGTTTCTTTAAATGAAGGAGATAAGGTAGGTGTTGGATACAGTTACTGAAGAAATACGGATTCAGGTTCACACATGAAAATGCTTAAAGTAGGGCATGAATGGAATTTTAAAAGCGTTTTCAGGCTTATGCCTGTAATCCCAGCACTTTGGGAAGCTGAGACATGCAGATCACCTGAGGTCAGGAGTTCAAGACCAGCTTGGCCAACATGGTGAAACCCTATCTCTACTAAAAGTACAAAAATTAGCCAGATATGGTGGCAGGTTCCTGTAATCCCAGCTTCTTGGGAGAGGCTGAGGTGTGAGAATTGCTTGAACCAAGGAGGCAGAGGTTGCAGAGCCAAGGTGGTGCCACTGCACTCCAGCCTGAATGACAGAGTAAGACTCCATCTCAAAAAAATTAAATAATAAAATAAAAAGGGTTTTCTGACTATTTTTTGTGGCTACATCTAGAATTCTGTCCCTTGTCCTAAGGTGCTCGGCATCTGCTCTGTAAATCATTTGAGTCTGACAGTCCTTTGTTGATTGCTTGTCTTACAGAGCCTCCCACACCCATTGCTCCCCCAGAGCTGCTGGCTGTGGGGGCCACATACCTGTGGATCAAGCCAAATGCCAACTCCATCATCGGGGATGGCCCCATCATCCTGAAGGAAGTGGAATATCGCACCACCACAGGCACCTGGGCCGAGACTCACATAGTCGACTCTCCCAACTATAAGCTGTGGCATCTGGACCCCGACGTGGAGTATGAGATCCGAGTGCTCCTCACACGACCAGGTGAGGGGGGTACGGGACCACCAGGGCCTCCCCTCACCACCAGGACCAAGTGTGCAGGTAAGGTTTTTTTTTTCCAGGCTCCATTATGAGAGGCTGTGCTATTGCCAAGACTGGCCTTTCTCTTGTTTTCCTGTGACAAGAGGAAATTTAATTCCTAAATTTCTTTGAATGTGAATGTTTTTCTTATTGTGGATGAAAAGAATCAAGGTTTTGGTCTTTTTTTAGAGGACCTTCTGGCTGTGGTTGCATCTCTGGGGGCTTTCTATCTCTGACTATGATTCTGAGGACCTCCTGACTTTAGCTGGGTCATGGAGGTTCCTGGCTCTAATAGTGTTTCTGATGAGACACAGTGACTGCGTCTTCCAGAACTCCTGGTGCCATTTATATGTCTGAGGCTTTCTAATGCTGATAATGTCTCTGAGGTCTCTTGGTTTTGTGTCTGTGGGAACCCTTGGCCCTGTTTCTCTGAGGGTCCCTGGCTCTGTTTCTCCGAGGGCTCCTGGCTCTGGTTGTTTCTCTGAGAGCTTCTGGCTCTGACCAAGCCCCCTGAAGCCTTCATTTAGATTATGTCCTTGGGGGCTTCTGGTTGTGGTTGTATCTGTTATGTGTTTCTAATTCTAACATTGTTCCTGAGGCTCCCTAAGCTGGGCCTATGACCCTTGGTTTTGACAATTTTCTTCATGATTTCCTGTATTGGTTCTTGATGGTTCCACTGTTGTCTCTGAGGGGCTCCTGTTGCCAACCATGTGTTAAATGCTCCTGGCTCTGACAGTGTCTCTAAATTGTTTCTGGAGCTGCCTTAGTCCCTAAGAGCTTCCTGCCTCTGGAGGCTCCTACCCCTACCTAAGAGTCTGGGTTGGGACTATTCCTCTGAGGGTCCTCTGGATTCCATTCTATCTCTATGGGGTACCGACAACACCTGTCTCTCTGATATTCCTGGATGCCATGTAAGAGTTTGCTGGCTGAGATTGTGTCTAAGAGGAGCAATTCTGTGGATCCAACTGTATCCCAGGCCTCCTGGCTTCTACTGCATTTCTTATCGGGGCTATTGGCTAGCACCGAGATGTTCTGGCTCTGGATGCAACTCAAGAAATTAAAAGAACTTGCTGTTTATTTGCTACAAATTACCTTATTTGTGTTACATCTTTTTTTCACTCTAAGTAACCTTGCATGGTAAGTACTTACATTTCTTAAATACACAAAGGAATAGAGACTCAATACTTTTAAACTTTTTGTCCAAAGTCATAGAATGGCCAGTGGCACAGTCAGGAATTACACTTAGATTTTATGACTCTTTGATTTTTGGCCACATCACGATGAATAAAGACAGAGAGAGAGCAGTAAGAGAGAGAGCATCTTATATACACCTGGGGATGTTCTAGTAGAGGCAGGCATAGTTCAGGGAAACAGGCAGGATGGGCTTCAGAAGACAAAAAGGAGTCACTGAGGGCTTCTGGGATGAGGGGGAAGGATCCATCAGTACAGGAACCACGGAACAAACAAAGGAAAGTGCATTCAGCTCTGCCATAACCTGACATATAGGTCCCTAAGAATCACCACACTTTGTCAAGTTATGAAATAAAAACCACAGGAATTATGGAGAAAATGGAGCTAGGGGGCCATAATCATACTTCACTAGTGACACACCAAAAAAGAAGGGAATCTAGTAAAACTGGTGGCACAATTTTATGCATGTGAAATGGCTAAGAAATGCATTCATCCAGGTAGAGCATTCCTAATCTGAACATCAGAAATCCAAAATGCTCCAAAATCTGAAACTTACTGAATGCCAACACAGTATCACAAATGAAGATGACATTGTTAACACTGCAGGAAAAGTGCCTGTAGATGACACGGCAAACATGGGTGACAGGCTTATTGAAGGACTAGAGCAGTATGCATTCACAGGACAATAGGAAACCATGTCAATTTATAAAATCAGAGATGTCCAAGACAAAAATCGTTGTTAATAATGCAGATGACTCTGGAGGAAACATTTTAAAAAGCCATCCAGCAGAATGCCTCTTTATCCCTAGGGGATCCACTTCCTGGTTCCTCAACTGCTTCTGATGTTTGTTCTCATCGAAAAAACTAAAATGCAGTGTATAGGAATCCTTTATCAAAGCACAACATCACAGGCAGAGGACTGAAGGCCAGGATGTTTGTTGCTGAAGTTCAACAGCTGATCCAGGTATCTGCTGAGGCTACTGTGCTGCTCAGTTAAACTGAACACGTTGATTTTTCACAGTATTAATGACATATCATTTATTCTTTTTTACTGTTAAGCACTTACGTGTGAATAAGCGTAAGAAGATGATTGCTTATCAATAGCATATACAATCAGAGTCAGGAATTACGGTGATGACAGACAATCACAGAATTATCCACATAAGTGGCTAAGATCGTTACATCTTTGCTTTTAATGGTTCAGTGTACACACATGTGGTTCATGCCCAGAATTATTTAAAACATTATATAAGATTGCCCAAAATATATATAAAACATAAATGAATTTTGTGTTTGGACTTGAGTCTCATCCCTGAGATATCTTGTTAGGTCATAGGCAAATATTCTGAAATTCAGGAAAATCTGAAATCTGAAACACTTCTGGTCTCAAGCATTTTGGATAAGGGATACTCAACACAGATGGTGTGTTACCTTGAAAAAGACCTGAAGTTTGTTGTGGAAGTGGGCATCAGGGAGGTTGCAGCCTGTGAGTGACTGTAAAGTGGTGGAAGGAAAGCTGTCTGAAATTGGGGTGAGATTGTACTACTGGCTGTGGCTCAGAACACAGGCGGTGAGCTGAGGGGGCAGGTAGGAGATGGAAACTGTGTGTGTTTCGTATATTTCTAGGTGGCTCAGTTCTGCTAGGTGCAGATTTCTTCTTCGCTAATGTTTCTCACATAAGCAAACACAAAGTTCATGTTATGCTCAAATTGCTCTTTCATATATTAATTGTGTGGGAACATATTTGCGTTTTCAAAACAAGAGTTATAGTGAATTGGCTGTAACCATTCTTAAGTATATCAGTGGTATATCATGGTAGTATGTAACCCAGGTATTTTCGTCGCTTGGAAATATTCCTTGTAAGGTTATTGAACCACTATGATGAACAGAGATGCCATTTTCTTGATTATTTTCAAAACAGGCCTTGGTAAAATTCCTCACTGAAACCTGATTATGAAACTTACTACTTTCAAAGGACATAATGATATGTTATTAAACTGGGTAATACCTTATCTCAGCTTTGCAATGCAATATTCATCCATAAAAATAATTGATTTGATCCTGCTGATGAGACTTCTCTCTTTCCACAGGGTAAATGTAGGAGTTTCCAGGGTTTTTGATCTTTATAAATGATATTCAAAGTACTTTAGCAGCCCCCGTGGACTTATTTGCTGATGATCATATAATATATTTTGAAATTCAATCACAAGATGATCATCTCAATAAAAATTTACAATCTATTGCAAACTGTTGCCATGACTGTGTAATGGATTTTACATGTTGAAAACACAATAGTCTGGCTATCAATATAAAAATTATGAGTTGAAACGCAATTGTGGTATTTTATTTTTAAAAAATGTTGGTGTTTAAGTTACAGCTAAAATCTTGAATAACCCACATTTTACAAAATGTGTCATCAAGAAGATAATCTTCCCTCCTGCATTGCTACTGATGGCGGAATGTTTTTTGCCTCGTAATTAATTTTTAAGAGAATTCCAGGGCTGATAGCTATTTGTAGGTGTTGTTTATTGGTGTTGGTAGTCTGAGATTTTCCTCCTTTTCCTATTCCATTATTAATCACACTGGAAATGTACTCATTATTTTATACAACAGAAAGAATGTGTGGAGTGTGGAAGGTATAATTTCTGCCCAGAGGAATTTACAGGCTGGGTTCAGATTTCAACAAAACAGCAAAAAAGATAAAACATAAAGGCAAGCATTGTAATAGCGTGCTTCATGGAGGAAAAACAGGGACAGCATGGAAAGAGAAATGGTCTTAGAATCATCTAGGGCAGTGGTTCTCAAAGTGTGGTCCCTGGACCAGCAGCATCAATATTGCTGTAGACTGAATACTTGTGTTCCTTTAAAATTCATATGTTGAAATTCTAACCCTTGAAGTGATGATGTTAGGAGGTGGGACATTTGGGTGGTGATTATGTCATCAAGGCAGAACACTGATGAATGAGATCACTGCCCTTATAAAAGAGGCTCCAGAGAGCTCCTTCATGTCTTCTGCCACATGAGGACCCAGGAAATGGGCCCTCACTAGGCACCTAATCTGATGGCACCTTGATATTGGACTTTCCAGCCCCCAGAACTATCAAAAGTAAATTTCTGTTGTTTATAAGTTACCCAGTCTATGGCATTCCATTATTGCAACCTAAATGGCTTAAGAGACGTATTGCCCTGGGAACTTGTTAGAAATGCAAAATCTCAGACCCTATCTCCTGACCTAATAAATCAGCAACTTTGGGGGTGAGCCGAGAAATCTTCTGTAAGGAACCTGCTGAGTGATGCTGTTTCCTACACAAATTTAAGTCTAACTTACATATAGTGACAAACCAACATGGCCCTTTAGAAGGATGCTCATTCCATAGCTTGATCTTCATAGCAGCTCTGAGAAGTAGATGGGAGGAAAACTGAGACTCAGAATCTTTGGACCAAAATCACCAACAAGTTAAATGCTAGATCTCTTGGCTGAAGAAACTCTTCACCACAGGACTTGATGGAGTCTTCAGACCTAGGGACCTCCTCTGCCCACAAGTGTCCTCTGGAGGGTGGCTTTGGGTAGTAGGGAGGTTGGTGACTATGGAGATAGCTGAGGAAGAATAACTGCTACACAAAGTTTTACTCCTTTCTGTCAAACATGTACTGAGTCTTTTCTTTGTGTCAAATTCTGTGCTAGGCACTGGTGGCAGAGGTTGGCTTAGTAAGGACATACTAGTAGCAGGCAGAGACTTGGGAGCAGTAAGCTACAAGCTTGGGTGTAGCACAAGAAGATACCGGAGAGGCAATTCAGCAAAGGCAGGTGGGGATTCATTCTGGCTCTGCCAGTTCTGAGAAGTCACTGATTAAGAAAACTGGGGTACTAAGGGAAGGGTATTCTTCCCTTAACCCAAAGGATACCTCCTTCTTAACCCTTAAGGAGGAGATTGTCAAGAGTTTGGCTGTAGTGCAGCACCCCAGCCAAGGAGGCTGGAGTTCAGAGCAAGACTCCCAGCCAGTTAAACCAGAACCTGGACAGAACATCAGATAGGAATCGTGGAATATGGAGTTGGGAGAAGGGAATCAAAGGTGATACTGCCATGCTTTTGGTTTAGATGACTGAGGGATGAGTGGTTGTATCAGTCAGCGTTCTCTATAGGAACAGAACTAATAGGATAGATGTATATATAAAGGGAAGTTTATTAAGGAGTATTGACTTACATGATCACAAGGTGAGGTCCCACAGTAAGCTGTCTACAAGCTGAGGGGAAAGGAAGCCAGTCCGAGTCCCAAAGCTGAAGAACTTGGAGTCCGATGTTTGAGGACAGGAAGCATCCAACATGGGAGGAAGATGTAGACCAGTAGACTAAGCCAGTCTAGTCTTTCCACATTCTGCCTGCTTTTATTCTGCCAATGCTGGCAGCTGATTAGATTGTGTTCACCCATATTGAGGGTGGGCCTGCCTTTCCCAGTCCACTGACTCAAATGTTAGTCTTCTTTGGCAACACCGTCACAGACACACCCAGGAACAATACTTTGCATCCTTCAATCTGATCAAGTTGACACTCAACATTCACTATCACAGTGGTGGAACAATATTCTGAGCTGAAAAACATAAAAGGGAATGACCTCAGGTCTGGATATGTTGTATTGGAGGTGAAGATGCATAGCAGGTGATGGGAATATATAAATCTGGAGCTCAGGAGAGATCAGCAGATAACTTCTGCTTCCATGGGGACTACCTGATTTCACCTGGACTTTAGGATCAAAGGGTTGTCTTAGTACTGAAGAAAGCAACTTAATTCTCTGTCTTCATGCTGTTCTTTTGAGAGGCCCCATTTCTTACATTTTTATTTATTATATTGTTTCTTTTCCTTAGTTTAATAATTTACCATCTTGCATGAGATATAGGACTGAGAGCAAATGCGATCATGTATATCAAAGTGCTTCGAAAACTCAAAATGTTCTTTAGCTGCCTATAGTGAACCAAACTGTTATTGGTTGCTGCTATTGTTATGGATGCTATGATGATGAAAAATGACATCAAAATAGGAAATCTGACTTGTCCATTTCTCAGAACTAATTGGCATCTTGAAGGTGGACCATATTCTTTTATTGTTCGTCATCTCCTGGGAAATCCCATTTCAGAGTTTATGCTGTGGTCTAGGCTCTCAGAGACTTTCTTGTCTAGAGTGCTGTGTGCTTTCCTCCAGCACATCCCCAAGAGCAGACATCCAGTGATAGGAGTTGGGTCCTAGAAGAGCTGTGTGTTGCTGACCCAGCCTCACCTTGAATGCTGCCTCTGATGAGAAGTTTACACTCTTCCATAGCAGACCATTTCACTGCTAGAGATCGTGCGTGGTTACTATTGTCCTCTACCCGGTGTTAGCTTGGTTATCATACAACTCTGGATGGATCATACAGAGTATCCATTAGATTCAAAAGAGTAGCAGCAGTAGGCAGGCTGCTAGCATTAACTATCTGGAGTCCACAGTGAGAACCAAGGGCAGTGGATGCTGAGGTCAGCAACTGGAGAAAGCAAGTGAGATGACAAGAGATACGGACACCACACGGGTCCAGCTTGGCCCTGTACCTCTCCTGCAGGCACCACTTTCAATGGCTTGGGCACCAGCTTATTGGTATCTTAAGACTATCGTCTAGCATTAGGTAGAAGAAGCTCTTCCTCATTGTCACCCTCAAATATGCCTCCTTGAAACACTCACTTGTAAATTTTGCTCTCAGGAGACATTTCCTTCCTCATCTCAAAAACAGGTCTTCAGCCACTCACAGTTGTCTCACTTAATCCCCAGAAGTTGCTTTCTTTCATTCCCCCAAACTTTGCTTGAGGCAGACCCCAGGCCACTCTGATTATAGTTACGGAAATGCAGATCAACAATCCAATCACGTAATCGCCCATGCCCCCGTCCCCGGCCTCACCCCCGTGCCTGCGTACTTCTGTAAATCAAAGGCCCCTTGCGTGGGAACCCACTTCACTGTGGTCTTGCAGAGTCCCAGCTCTCCAAGTGAAAAGTGTCTTTGTACAGCCAGAGACACCTCATATGCTGCTGATTTGGAGGGCTCTCTTTCTATTCCCTCCACCTGAGGGTTGATTGCACGTTCTATTTTATTTACATATTTATAGATTTCTACTTGCAGTGATATGTGTCTACCTCTCTCTTTTCTCCAGGGGGATAAAAAAGATAAATTCAAATTGCTGGGCTCAATGAAGTGAGAGTAGTCATTAGAATTGAATGAAAAGGATATGGGCTTTAGAGCCAAAAATAATCTGGTTTTTATTTCAAGCTGGGCACTTGCTAGCTGGGTGATCGGGATGTGTTACATCATCTCTCTGTGACTCAATTTATTTTCTTCAATCTAAGGGATATTATAATGCACCATTTTGTTGGAAAGCTTCAGTGAGATAAGTTATATGCCTTGCAGAGAACTGGGAACATAGGGGCCCTTTAATAAACGTTATTTAGAAATAAATCTCAGGCCTGGGAAAAGAATGTCAGAACCTAATTTCCTTCACTGTGGCATGATGGACCCGTTTTAAGAAGGATTTCTCTAGTTACGACTCTCTGTACTTTCTTAGACAGTAGTGGCTTAGCATCAAGCTCTGATCACTGCTGGGAAGATAGGACATATATGTCTGTTTGCCTGTCATGGAGTCCTCGACATGTAGCTGTGGTGGTACTTCATGATAGGGCATGGGGTAGGGGGGATGGGAATTGTCCTTTTTGTAATTGTCTCTAGTCTCAAATAAGAGGGAGAACCATGTTGTGCAGATCCTTCTCTCTTTGAGGAGGTCAAGGCTTGTAAGAATGAAGCCTTTCAAGCCCAGACTAAAAAGGGGCTGGAAGTGAGTCCTCACTCTCTGCAATAAGCAGCCTCAGGCGATCTCTCTGTTTTCTGAGAAGCCAGTGGGTTCCACAGTCTTTCAGGGCAGCATGTGGTTCCAGGACAGAGTAGAGGCAGAGGATGATAAAAAGAGGTAATTGAAGGTCTAGAAAATAGAATAGTGTCATATAACTAGCCTCGTGAGTTTTTCTTTTTCATTTCTCTGTGCCTCAGCTACACCATCTATAAAATGGGAGGAATATCACTTGGTCTAACTCTTAGGGTTCTGAATTTGAAGTAGAATGGGATATCCTTCTGGGCAGGAGGGTAGTATGAACACAGATATCTAACCTCCATCTCTGCTCTGCTGTAATTCTGGTGAGATGATCCATAAATCTTGGGGGAACATGAAAAGAGTAGTTAGTAGAAATGAAAATTGAATCACTGTCCCATCCAGAATCAAAGCCATAGAGTCAATGGATTCTAAAGACCAATGGAGAAATGTTCAAGACCATGAGGAACTAGGAAAGGAGGGGACTTCCATGCATGCTACACCATGCTCAATGGGACACAGTTGCTCGTGCAGTGCAGGTGAGCCTAGATTGAAGGCAGCTGCAGAAGATGGATTCTGGCCAGCACTTCCTCAAAAAGATGTGGAGGAAGGGTTCTGGCGGTTCTGGCGTCACCTTCATCCCACTTGCTTTGCTGCTGCTGCACTCTCTTCTTCCCCTGGGGTGTAGGACCACAGAAGAGAGATGAAAGCTAAAGAAGGGAGAAAACCTGCTTTGATGTCATACTCAGTTATGGAGCCTCATGATTGAGACACCATAAAAATTATCCGCAGATGGACAAGCACCTGCAAGGGCATAAGATGTTCATCTCCTCTTCTTGCACCTCCCTCCCCTCCCACTGTCACATAATGTCTACTGTTGGTTACTTTGGAGTCTCTCTCCCTTGGCTTAAGAAACAGACAAAGAAAACATAAAGGTCTCTCTCTTTAAACCTACAATTCATAATCTCAGAGACTCTCTTCCCCTAACCTGTGACGTCCCATTATTGTATGAGCTGACTGTGGTGCTAGGAGGGAAGAATGAGGGTCCACTTGGGAACCTCTTAGTGTTCTCTGGAAGAAATAGCTGGAAGTCCCTCAGCTCTTCTCTGTAGAAGGTGGCAGTATTTATTTTGCATGCTTATTGGTTTTGTAGTTGTAGATAAAATTCCAAAGCAACGAGAGACACCTTATTAGACATTGAGTTGCACTTTTAGATTTTTCTGCCACTCCATGCTCCTTAGGGAGCTAGGGCCTCCTGGAAGATGAAGTGTAATAGTGTCATGGAGCAACCCATTTTTAAAAGGGAAAGAAATTAATTTTTTAAACATTTTTTCTTTTCCCTGACCTCCTACTTAGCTCTTTAGGAACGAAATTACAATCTTTACCTTCTCTCCACCAGACACTTTCAACACATCAAGGCTGTCTAACTTTGTGTTGGCTTAAAAGTTCCAGAGACTAAACCTTGAAGCAAACCAGGCATGTCCAGAATTCTTCCCCAACAGGAGATTGCCTCCATTTACCACCTCGCTCTGCCCATCGTGGCACTAGCAAGACCTCCAGATAGATAAGAAATCTGAAAAGTCACATGGACCCGGCACTTCCTCACCCTCTCCCCTTCATGCCCTTCCCTCCAAGTCTCCGTTTTAAAGCCCCAGCTTTCTGCCCAGAAGCAAAGTATTACCCTAAGGCAGGAGCCTGGCACTACTTCTCTTCAGCTAGCTCTGGAATAAAGTCACTTTCTTTCTACCAGATCTTGCTTTTGTTAATTGAATTCTGCAGGCAGCAATCAACTAAGTCTGTATTCAGTTAAAGTAGTAAGTCAACAAGTAATTCCTCAATTTCTTCTAAATTTGAGGGTTGAGATTCGAAGGAAAAGTGAGTCAGAGAGAGGCATTAAAGATAATAAAAGGTAACAGCATTAGTTTATCAAACTCTCTGGATTTTTAAAAAATAGCACCCCAAATATATTAAAATTAGAGTTCAATCACTCTTATAGCTATGACACACTTGAGATGACAATGTAAAGAAAATGTATGATTATAGTGATGAAAACAATGGCTGCCAATCTGAGTATCTACTATAGGCAAGGCCTAGAGTATTGAATTTGTTTTGAATATGTTACACATAATTCTTGCAGCAACCTTGTGAGGTAGGTATAATTCCTCCACTCACTGTCTGGGAGGTAGGTGACTTGCCCAAGGCCACAAACTTGCTCATATGGCCCAGCTGAGAATTGAACCCTTAACTGTACAGCTATAAAGCTCAATCTCCTGAAATCCAGAACCATTATCAAAGCATAATACACCATGGCCCATTGGGTGTTTTCCAGGAATGCTCTGATGAAAAATGTTGGATATTAGCAAAACTATTTGTGTAATACCTCATATCAGTAGACCAAATAATAAAAAACATCTGATCCTCTTGAGAGAGGCTAAAAAGTAATTTGAAAAAAATCAGCCTTCATTACTGATCAGAATTCTTAGTAACCTAGAAATGGAAAGGCACTTTCTTATTTCAAGAAGAAAATGTTCTTATAGCCTCAATGCCTAAGAGAATAAACTTAACTAAAAAAACAAGCTGTTAGAACTACTAAAATATTTCAATGCTGTGTTCAGACACAAAGCAAATAAACAAAAATCAATAGCCATATGCCAGTAATTACCATTATAAAAATATAATAAAATATATCCTATTCTCAAATGTAATTACAATATAAATACTTAACAGTAAACTAAGAAATGTGCAGGATGTATGTGAAAATAAACATACCTACAAAATTTTATTGAGGATGAGAAAAGATCTGAATAAATGAAGCCATATGTCATGTTGTTGGATTAGCAAATTTAATATTGTGAAGATATCAGTTCTCCCCAAATTAATTTATGAGTTTAATAAAGTTATCATCAAAATCTTAATGGGATCCATTTTGAAACTTAAAGTGATTTAAAAGTTGATCTGAAAGAATATACAGGAGAAATAAGTCAAAAATACTTAGAAAAGTTGACTGGGGGATTTCTCTGTGAAATGTCAACATTTGTAATAATTAAAATAATTAAAGCCCAGAAATGAATGCAATATATAGCAAAACTGGCTTTTAAAATTTATATGACACTTTGGGAGGCCAGGGCAGAAGGATCACTTGAGCCCAGGAGTTCAAGACCAGCCTGGGCAACATTGCAAGACCCCATCTTTAAAAAAATAAAATAAAATTATGTGAACTGAAAATTGCTTATCAAATAGTACATAATTAATAAATTGTACATGGTAAAATACTTTGGGAAAATAGAATTTATTGCACATATTACAATATGCTAGTTAAATTATGGGTAGTTTCAGAACTTAAAAGGCAAAACTAGAAAAAGATAATGAAAATCATTTTTTTTTATTGGGAGAAACTCTGAGTTCATTCAAAGCAAGCAAATACACCATTGAGGTCATGGTTTACAAATTTTGCTACATAAGAAGAGAAGAAAAAGTAAAATCTGTGCCATGTTAACTAAACTGAAAAAGCAGATGAGTAAACTGGTTGTGGGAAAATATGTGACAAAATTGGCAAAAAGGAGCTAAAGTATCTTAACACATAAAGAGCTCTAACATTAAAATGTAATCACACTGGTAGAAAAAAAGGCTAAAAGGCATAAAGAGGTAATTGCTAAACAAAATATGTGTGGCAAAAAACATGTTAAAATGTCTAATGTTACAGATGATCAAATAAATGCATTTTACCTATAATATCACCTGCATGTATATTTTTAAATTGATAATAAGCAGTATTGGCAAGTAATAACAAAGCAAGTTCTTAAGGGATTTCTGCAAGTGAATTAACTGGTACAGCATATTAAGAGGACAATTTGCTAATTTTTTTTCTAGCAAAATAATCAGAGCTGATCAAAAAAGAGTTTCAGACATAGAGGTCATCACTGCATTATTTATAAGGACAAAGACTTGGAAATCACTTAAATGCACTAACAATAGGGGAGTAGTGAGGTAAATTTTTGTGTATGCACACAGTAGAATTCTATGCTAGTGTTGTTACAAACTCTGTTTTGGGGGTATATCTTTTTTTTTTTTTTTTTGAGACGGAGTCTCTGCCACCCAGGCTGGAGTGCAATGGCATGCTTTCGGCTCACCGCAACCTCCGCCTCCCAGGTTTGAGCAATTCTGCTTCGGCCTCCCAAGTAGCTGGGATTACAGATGTGTGCCACCATGCCTGGCTAATTTTTATATTTTTAACGAGAGACCAGGTTTCACCATGTTGGTCAGGCTGGTCTCGAACTCCTGACCTCGTGATCTGCCCTCATCAGCCTCCCAAAGTGCTGGGATTACAGATGTGAGCCACCGCGCCTGGCTTGGGGGTATATCTATCTAATGGCATGGGTTAACATTCATGCTATAGGAAATTAAAAAAAAAAAGAGCCTACAAAACCACGAGTGTAATTACTGTCTCAATTTTGTGAAATATAAATCCACAGACCACATATCAGCTGTGGCCAGTTTACTAGTGAAAGCGGTAAAGTATTGACCAGAACTCCCCATTTCAAATTCTGCACATGGAGATTCCCAGAGGAGCATGGGAACCCCTGTTCGCTGCCTGCTGTGAATTGTAGAACATCAGTCAACTTCTAGTTCCCCTAACTGAACCAAATGTGGACCTGAGCCCTTCCGCACTAACTCTCCCAAAGCCACGTGAACAAAGGCTGTTTCCTGCAGCAGCAAACTTCTCTTGGTGTTTGGTGGTACTCGGGCAAGGGGCTGCATTGTCGTCCTACCCGGCAAGAATTCATCCTTCCTCAGACTTCAAAAGTCCTTTCAACAGGCAAGAAATTTTCACCTCTTTCTCTTTCCTCCCTCCCACATTGCCCACAGGTGCAGCAAAGTCTTCTCTTTCAAGTTTCTAGAGCAGTTCACCCTTATCCAGACTCTATTTCCAGGCCTGTCTTTGTACATTTTTTGCTTTGAGCTAAACATCACATGAGATTGGGGGAGGGCAGCTAATTCTGAGATCAAAGTATTTCTTTGGAAACAGTCCTTCTTGAAACATGTATTTTAATCTATCGGCACTTGTGTATAGGTACAGACACAGACATACCATATATATATATATTTGGTATTGTATATTCACGTATACATATAAATACACATATATGTGTATATTCAGGTATTGAGACTATGGTTCACAAAAATTTATATAATTTATAAATAGTTTTACCCTTTTACATCAAATGTGAATGTGAGTGATTGTTACAAATCGTAAAACACTCTAGGTAAGAGGGTATTTTTATTGCAATTAGTGAGTCATTGACATTTTTGGACAGTACAGAAAAAGTCCCAAATTTGCTGAGCCCTGAGATGCAAACCATGCTTCAAGCTCAGTGTTTAAATAGAGTAAGGGGCAGTTAAATAGGGGGTTTGTTTTCAGACCCATCAGAGTTTTATTACCAGGTTCACTCCTTAGGATTCTGGACAGTCCTGGGTAATTGCTTGACCTCTGTGAATCGGTTTCCCACTCTGTTAAATTAGAATAATGCTGCTTACCTCACTTGATAGAAATACAAATATTAATGATGGCTAATAATGCTCTGCGAGACTTACCCCACTGAATTTTCTGCAACCCTATAACCCCATGAGGTAGGTTCTATCATCACCATCACTACCAAGGCCAAAGAGATTTAATGTTTTTCTCCAAGTCACACAGTTTCAGAGGTAGCTGAGGTTGGGACCCACAGAGTCTGATTAGAGTCCTGCTCTGGACCCAGCTGACCATATACCTCTAAGCACAATGCTTATAACTTAGTAGGTGCTTAGTAAATTGGAGCTTTGACATTGAACACCTAGAGGCTCGCCCTCTTTCTCATTACCCATATATTACCCATATGTATATACTTTGTTGATCTAGCCTTCTCTCCTCACTCTCCATTTTAACCATTTAAAACACTGTTTACCAAACTTATCCTAATTCATAGTCATCTACTTATTCATGTGTGTATTTGTATATTACTTGCTCTTTCCATTAGACTATGTACTCCCCAGGGGTTGTTCCCTTGTCTGTTCTGGTCACCAGTGCCTGGAATTATGGATGGCACCTGGAGGCATGCGATAAATAAGTGTTGCATGCATGAATGTTGTGAAGACAAATGTGTGTACCAGAGAAAAGTTAGAATGTCATAAAAATATACAGAGAAAAATGAAAATAGTTCAACAAAGCATCACTCAGTGATAAAAACTTTTACCAAATTGGCATTTTTAATGGTTTCATGTCTTATATTTAGCTCATTAATCAATAAAAGGTTTGTTTTGGTCTTTGGTAGATGGTGAGGTTTCAACTTTGTTTTTCAGTATGAGACTATTATTCCAACACCATTGCCAGAATAAGCTAACAATACCCCAAACAATGATGGATTGAGGAGGGAGGGTACAGGAGTCTCTTGGGAGGGAGAAGGGATGGAAGCTTAGAGACTGACCCAAAGAAGCTTCACGTCTGTAAGAGTACCTATCAGAGTGGGTGCCATATTTGCAAATTCTCTGAACTTGGAGACATAATGGTGGAGCAGACACCTTGTTAGGGAAACTTATTTTGGGAGGAAAGCTCCAGCCCCTTTCAAGTGGCCAGCACCACCTGCTCTTGCATAGCCTTTACAGTACCCTCTTCCTAGAGCCCTTTATAAGCACGATTTCTATTGATCCACACAGTGACCCCGTGACTTAATTCAGGTGACCACTGTCATTTTATATAGGGACACTGAGGCTCTGAGGAGTAAAGTAATTTTCCCCAAATCTCAAATCTCATAATAGCTGTGAAATAGCATCTCCTGACCCCAGACTCACCTGACTCCTGCCTTCTGTTCACTACAGAAGGTTTCTGTGTGCTGTGAATCTTGGATTAACCAGACAGCTTGGGGGAAAGGTGGTGGCAATGGGATGGAGGAGGCAAGGATTCTGATTAATTGAATTTTATTTAAGGTTAAGCAGTGAATCCATTTAAACTTGACCCAGACCATTTTATATAGGACTATATATGAACTAAACACAATAAAATTGAGCCCAGAGGAATATCCTTTAGAAGGAAGAAGTCAATAACATAACCCTTAATTGCCTTTTATAGTTGGTACACGGATTTGACTTTCCCTGCACCCGTCACAAAGCATTTGACCAAAGCCATGGCAGCTTAGACATCTAAAGGCCTCCTACAGGGGATGAAGGACCATCCCACTGTCCTGAATATATTAGACTCTAACTCCCTGTGGACAGACCTCTCTGTCTGGCTGGCACATCTACCAATTTGAAGAGTGGATGAGTGTGTATTTGCAATTGGGTGTGGCTATCAAGGTAACAGTATTCTGTATTATGGGAGTTTAGGGTTCAGACTAAGTGTGCAATGGGATGCCTGTAATATCACACAAAATATTCCAAGAGCAAGACTTTCAATTCTGGCCACATAGTTCCAAAGACATTAGATGAAGGATATTACCTAGGAGAGCACGAAGCCCTATGGGGATGAGCTATTAAACCTGTCATATGAGCAGGCTGGAGCTGCTGACCCAGATGTTTTTTTTTGCAAGTTAGAGAGTTCCTGGTGCCTGGAGCTGTTCAAACTTCTGCTGTATATAGTGGAAAAGTTAAGGCAGGTATTCACATCTTAATGGCATTTTGTAGCAATGATGAAAAAAATATGTTATTATTTTATTTTGGAAGACACAGAAAAACACTAAAAAAGGATGTAAAAAAAATAAACCATGAATCTCATAACATGAAGATTATACAGAATTTTGAGACAATTCTTTCCATTAGGGTTTACGTTTCTTAATACAGACAGATATATCTCCATGGGCAAAATTGAGCCAGTATGTAAATGTTGTTGAGTAACATATTTTTAAACAATGTATAATAAATATGTTCCTATGTACTCAAGTATCTTTTTACTAAAATAAATACAAATATTAAATTGAATAATATATAATCAAATTGAATAGATATGGTCTTAGTTTTTTTGGATCCTGAATACTAATGGAGGATACATACATTACATTTAATATAGATACAGAAATACAATTTTAATTGTTTGCAGATTTCATATTTGCAAATTCACCTACTCACTAAAATTTATTTGTAACACCAACATCAGTACTCTCAGTTCTTTCCCAGTAATTCAGACTTGCATGGAACAGTAAAAACTGTGGGTTGCCCAATGCACATATTTTTAGCTGGAGTCAGACGAGGTGGCACTCTACCTTCTTGTTTCAGCTCCCCTACTGTAAATGAGTGTCCTTTGCATGGCTTATTTAGTGTTATGTTTTTCACATTTTTGTGCTGTTGGTGATTTTGCTCCTTTAAATGGCCCCGAAGTGTAGTGCCGAAGTGTCATCTGATGTTCCTAAGCACAAGAAGGTGTGATGTGCTTTGCAGAGAAAATAGGTTTATTAAATGAGCTCTGTTCAGGTTTGAGTTACAGGGCTGCTGGCTGTCAGTTCAATGTTAATGAATTAACAAAATCTGTTAAGTAATCTGTCTTTAAATAGAAACACACATAACAAGATTATGTACAGAAACAAGGTCCTGTATTAATCAGTTGACAAAAGCATTGTGAGCAGAGGCTCACAGGAACCTAACCTTGTATTTCTCCTAGGAGCCATGGGTTCAGTGTTCTCTAATTCAGTGCCACTTTAGAGAACATTACTTCCAATAAGAAGAATCAATTAGACGTGTATACAAATTAGTAAGGTAGGGGGTGGTCAATGATAGAGACATACATTTGGGTTCTTTGGCTCTAGATATAACTTAAAACTGTTAAAAAATAATTTTCAAGAAAAGATAAAGCCAAGACTCTCACAGAGATGTAAAAATGAACATGACTGCATTTAATTCATTGATGAGGAAACTTGTGAGGTTTTACAACCAGTACAGAGGAAAATTCAAAGGTAAGAGACTATTATAGATCAGGACTATGCAAATGGAAGGAAAACCAACTTTCTTCCTTGAGGGAGCAAAGTTGTCCCTCTTCCTGATGATGAAACTGTTTACATGTCTATAGAGAAGAATTATTGTAAATTACTATCAGTTATCTACGATTTCCAGAGTTGGGAAGCAGCTCTTACAGAATCCGAATATGATAACAAGAAAGTGTGTGCTATAGACAATGCAGTTTTTCACTGAAGCACAGATTTTTTTCCCCCACAAAGCCGTAATAATAAATGCCATCAACCTACATAGAGCATGTGGAGAGACAAGATAGGCCAATCCCAGGGAATGCCACCACCATAAGGTTGGGTTGTGAAGACGGAGTCTGAAAAGAAGACCATGAGCAACTAAAAGCAGGAGGAAAACAAGTAAGATGTGATGCCTTCAACAGCAAGACTGCGGATGGGGAAAGTTGCCGACTGAACGATTGAGTAAGATGTGCTCCAAAGGGTCCCCTTGGTGTGTTAGTCCGTCCTCACACTACTGTAAGGAACTGCCCGAGAGTGTGTAAATTGTAAAGGAAAGATGTTTAATTGACTCACAGTTCCACAGGACTGCAGAGGCCTCAGGAAACCTACAATAATGGCAGAAGGGGAAGTAAATGCATCCTTTTTCACATGGAGGCAGGAAGTAGAGGTGCCGAACAAAGGGGGAAAAGCCCCTTATAAAACCATCAGATCTCATGAGAAATCACTCACTATCATAAGAACAGGATGGAGGTAACCACCCCCATGATATAGTTTCCTCCACCTGGTCCCACCCTTGACACATGGGGATTGTGGGAACTATAGTTCAAGGTGATATTTGGGTGGGGACACAGCCAAACCATATCACTTAGATCTGGCAGTGTTGGAGTGATGGGTGACTTGACATTAACAGATACTAAAAGACACAAGCAGGTAAAAGCCAGAGTATCATATGATAGATGAAAAGGGGATGAGAGTGTGGAGACATTATTTTTGGTTACAGTCTTAATATATTGTTATATGGATGTACAATTGATTTCATCCTAACTTTGATTTCCAGACATGTAAATTTTTCCTGATTTTTAAAAACTAATCGGTATCCTAAAAGATGCTAATATACATGCACGTATGTAATATTTTTCCTAGAATAAATTTCTGGATCTGTCATTGCTGGATCAGTGAGCATTTTCAACACTTTGAGACAGTTCTTCAAAAATCAGGTCAATTTACACCTTGCCTTCAACAGTGATGAGCAGCTTTATTTGGACATTTCGTGCCCATCTATAGCTATTATGCGTCGACATTCTGCCTTTATTCTTCTCTGTTATCCTGAGACAACAACTCTGTAAACAAGTGGTTTGGTGTTTGGAGCTGATAATCAATGGCTTTTATTTCTTATCACTACTTACAAGTCTCAACCCCCTATTTGGAGCGGAATCCATTCTCTCCCTTACTGGCATTAACACATGTCAAATATTTGCAGGCTCTTATCTTTCCTTTAGGCTTGACTTAGGCAGGCTCTGAATTTTTAGCACCTGACATTTTCCCTCCCACATCCATCCCTCAGTTTTCCTTAGGGCTCTATTTTCCTTAGGACTTTCCTATCTTGCCTCAGCTTTTCTTCCTCTTAAAAAAGAAAAGGCCATGCCTCCATACCTAATAATAATCCCATCCTACCAGGGTCAGATTTTCCACCTTACCTCCCTGTGGGCTGCATGTCGATTTATTTTTAAAATAAAAGCTCCATCCAGCTCATGTGCATTGAGAACTTGCATCTAGTATCATATGTCCACTGTTTCTCATCTCTGATTTCTACGCTTTTTGGTATTTCTTAGGGCTGTGTCTTCTGCTCAATTCTCTCTTCATCATACAAACTCTTCCTAGATGTCTTACCTGTTCCGTGATTTCAACAAGACACAACTGTATCCCCATCCCTTCGGAACGTCAAGTCTTCATGCCTAACTACTTTTCCTACTTGTTTCTACCTACTTCAACATTATAGGTTGATGCTGAAAATGGTCTGCTTCTATTTGGGAAACAGCATCCTATTTGCCCAGATCAAAAACCTGAGAGTCAATTGGAATCCTTCCCTCGCCATCCTTAGCCTTCACACACAATCAGCCATACTACTGTGCATTTTCCTTCCTTATCCTTTAGATTTTTTCCTTTTTTCTCCAATTTTACTCTCCCATTCATAGACATGGCTTGAGGATTCTTTGCTGCCACTATTGATTGAAGTCTCATGTTTTATTTTACACTCATTACCAAGGTGTAAATAGGAGATCTGGAAAATTTCTTTTTTTCTTAAAAAGATGGAGTCTTGCTCTGTGACTCTGGCTGGAGTGCAGTGGTACAATCTTGACTCACTGCAACCTCTGCCTCTCACGTTCAAGTGATTCTCCTGCCTCAGCCTCTTAAGTAGCTGCGACTACAGGGGTGCGCTATCATGCTGGGCTAATTTTTGTATTTTTAGTGGAGATGAGGGTTTGCTGTGTTTGGACAGGCTGGTCTCCAACTCCTGACCTCAAGTTGTGCTCCTGCCTCGGCCTCCCAGCATGCTGGGATTGTAGGCGTGAGCCACTTCACCTAGCAAAGATCTGGCCAGTTTGTAAGACAGTTTATTACTGTTATTTTTTCTTTTCCAGTAGATGATGTATTTTTAAATGTGATTTAATTTTGCTACTGCTGTATCTTTCCATTTTTGGTCCATTGAAATGGACCTTTTCAGAGTGGAAGGGGTATTACATACTCCATTGCTGTTAGAATCAAATACACCATGACATTATTAGATCCATCACACTGTCGTACTGAAGAAGGTCTCAGGATGACTAAATGTGAAAATAAATTGAAATGCATGTAACATTAATGCAATAAAATATAATCTATAAATTTCTCTTCAATGCCAGTAGTAGTGATATTCTTGACCTTAGGTTAGTGGGCTTTGGGAAGCCACAGAATATTCCAAGGAGAGTATGACCTTCTAGATTCAAACTCTCATTTCTCTACATACCAGCTGTGTGATCTTGAGCAAGTTACTCCACTACTCTGTACCAATTCCTCATCTATACATTCGGAATAACTGTGCTTACCTCAGTGGGCTCTTGTGAGGCTTGAGTGAACAGATATAGAGATATAGTCATTCAAAGTATCCACTATATAGAGATAGTCATTCAAAGTACCCACTATATAGAGATAGTCA
>PVKP010016154.1:0-48826 GCA_004027715.1 Plecturocebus donacophilus | reverse complement strand
GCTTGTCTGGAACTCCTGAGCTCAAGGAGTTGAGCTCAAGGGCCACCTCGGCCTCCCAAAGTGCTGGGATTACAGGCGTGTAATTATGCGCAGCCCATGAAGGATTTTTAAAGTAGTGGAAAGGAAATGCCCACCTCTTTCTCATTCACCGGATCTAGAGGCGGGAAGGGCTCTTGTCCCAAGCATTGTCTTATGGGCTCAAAGTAGGACATGTGTGTCAAAGGCATGTCTGGGAGGGGCAAGTGGGGTCCCTACTACTGACATTCTAGAACCAGGGACCTCAAAAAATCTTGAGTTCCTCACTTGAGGACCACAGCTGCACCCCTGTCCCCCAGGAGGGACTACATCAGCATTCAGCCAGGACTGCTGGGGTCCTGTGAGTGATCTCATCATGCTTGTGTTTTGAGGGCAGCTGAGCAGTAAGAGCCTCACTTCTAAGAAATACGGTTCTAGTGAATCAGCGAGGACACATGCAGCTTCCTGGGAGCAGGTGCATGACCTACTCTAAACACCCCCTGCTACTGTGGATTGGTGCTAAGAGAATCCACACAAGAAGGCTCACGAAGAAGGCAGCATCAGAATCTGACTTGGGAAGACGACCACCAGGAAACCCAGGCTCCTTGGGTCCGGCTGTGGCTGCAGCTTCCCACGGTGGGTGGGAGGTCCTGGCCAGGGGAATCCTGGCTCTGCTGACCCTGGGACTTATGACTCAGTTATCTAAAGCCCAGGCAGCTGCCACCTCCAGCTCCTCTCTGATTAAAAACTCCCGGGGGTAACGATGAGATATGGGGAGCCCTGGTGAGCGGCGAGAGGGGATCTCAGTGTTCTGGCTCTGCAGGGTGCCCCAGCTGGGCCATGCTTTCCAGCAGAAACACAGCTGGAGGACAGGGCACTGTGAGATGGCGAGACCTGCGCAGGCAGAACTGATCACGCTCCTCTTACAGATCGGAAACTGAAGCTCAGAAAAGGGGCATGGCTTGCCCGAGGTGGCCGCTGGCCAGGATCCATTCTCTGCTGCTTCCAAGTCCTGGGGGAGCCACAGGGTAGCAGGCCCAGGTGTGGGGCCCAGAAGGGACTTGGTGGTGCACTCCCTGGTAGCTTCTCTGCCACACCCTGCATCTGGGATATCCCTTTTTCCCTGCTAGACACGCATATCCCAGACCACGGGCTCTTGTGGCAAGCATGGTGATATTCCTGAGCTGAAAAAGTTTATTTTCTTTTCTCCACATTCTTGTTTCTACCAGATTTTCTTTATTAAGCAAATGCTGATTTGATCATGTGGAAAATAGCCATGGGCAGTGGCTGTGTGTAATTGTTTAAGATTCTTCGGGTGAAAGAGATGACTTTTGGTGGAATCACATCCAAGTGCTTCCCAGATCCCTGGTCCCATAATTGGGAGAGTTTCCCAGTTCTGACTCTGGGCTACAGCTTGGCTCCCAACCTTGGGCTACCCCTTGAGCATCTCCCAGGGACTTCCAGATAGCAGCTGCTTTATCGGCCCCAGTTTTCCCGAGGGCTTCTGCCTGAGAAGGGTAAACTTCCCGGCATGGTCCATCGCATTGGAACCACCATTTTCACTGGGGCAAGCCAGTGAATGGTGAGAGAAGCATAGACACCTGCCAGCTGACCACACAGCCCCACAGCCTCTCCATGCTCACGGAAGCTCTCTTGGCTTAAACATCATTTGCCCTTTATTCTGGCCTCTTAGACATTGTCTGGTTTCAGATTCAGCCCACGTCATAGGTCTTGACCAAAGGTACCTTACAGGGTGGGCTAAACATGACTCTCTCGTCAGAAAGACCCAGGTGGGTGGAAATCCTGGGCTGCCACACGTTACCCCAAGCTGTGTGACTGGGGACACACATTTAGCTCGAGTTTCCCCATCCACAACATTGGCAAACATGCAGGAACTGCATCACACAGTTGGGAGAGCTGAAGATGATAAATGAACACGCTTAGCACAGCGCCCACCCCCTAGGAAGCCCTCAGTAGAAGCTAACTAATATAATAGTGGTAATAGTTGCTATTAATAAGGAAGCTCAATTATTTGATTCATGTCATTTGGTACCAAAGTAGGAATGCTAGTCTGAAAACACAAAAGCTGTGGGTTCCATTCATGGCTACATGGCAGGTGGCAAGCCATCCTTTCTCCGTGAGCTTCAGTCTCTTCCTCTGCAAAGTAAGGCACTTGGAGGAAGTGAACTCTAAACACTTGGTGTTCTGGACTTGAAGATTTTTATGTGAATGTCAGCCAGAGTCCTAGGAAACAAGTGGCCCCCTGAAACAGGTGATTTCAGGGAAATTTAATGCTGGGATTATTTACCAAGGTGAGAACAGGATTCAAGAAAACCAGCACGGACTGGCATCTGGGAGGTTCCTTGCCACTCCTCAGTCTGAAAGGACAAGGTGGGGCACAGTTAGTTCCACAGCCTGGCCACCATTCTGTCCATAGCAGGGGCTGCCGGACACGGCCTGGGCCTTTGAGGGAGAAACACAGCCATCACCGTGGGCTGGCTATGACAGTGAACATCCCAACCTGGCTCTTCTCCTGCTTCCCATCCCATCCAGTGTTTCCCATTGTCCAGACCAATCAGAATTCACAGGGCAAGGGAAGCTACTGAGGCAGTCCAGATTGGGCAGCTTCTCGGGGCAGAGAGCAAGGTAGGAAGAGGGAGAAAGACATTCTGAGAGGGCCAGTGGAAGATCTTCCCCACGCCTAAGGAGGGAGAGGCAAAGCAAAGCAAACCTCAAGAAGTCATCAGAACAGAGGCGTGTTAAGGTGCAAGAGTTGACTTTGAAGTAACAACGCCAGTGACTATCTGAATTCAATTTGAGTTTGTAATTCTTCTGAGTAAAACAGAGTTTAATCTTTCTTTATACCAGTTGGAGGTTTGCCGATTTCTTTTTCTTCTCACAATATTGCATCAGTGGAAATGTGCCTCCACTTTTCTTATTTATCAAAAGTTAATCATTCATTCATTTCCCTTCCTAAATATTGCATGTGGCCAAGAAGTTTAAAGCTGCTCCAACCTTATCTTGCAATTAGCAAGCTTGTCTGAGTGTGAAGATAAAAAGGCAGTCTCATATTTTAATCATTTTGCTTCAACAAGCCACTTTAGTCCTCTCTCATAATGGCCTGAAGTGACCCAACACCAAGGAAAAAAAGAAATGTTTAAAAAATTAGACCATATTGATGAATTGCAGATTTATTGCAAAGGGTGGCGGTTCATTAGTAATGTGGAATTTCCAGGGACCGAAATGGGACAAGCAGGGAAGACGCCAGCAGGATGAATTGGGCACCAGCATTTCCAATTAGTAATTTTATGGCCATGTGACAAATAAATCAGCTTGAGAACGCTTAGGAGATTTTGAGAATGAAGGGAGAAGAAGATGAGTTTTGAGCAGAGACAGAAATGAATAGGGCCTAAATAGGATTGTACCCTTCCTTCTCCTTAAATTCAACAACTGCTGAGGGCCCTTCTGTGCCAGGCCCTGGGCCACATGCTGGGAAACAGGAGTGTCGGAGCCACCCCGCTTCTCAGAATGAGCTCAGCCACACAGAGGAGAGAAGACAAGTGGCTAAGATGTCATGATAGGTGCATGGACTGCTAGTGACGCCAGGAATAGAGGTCCCAAATCCCAGCTAGGATGTCAAGAAAGCTGCTGGAGAAGGCAACACCTAAGTGGACAGCCAAAAAATGAGAAGGGGTTAGCTAGTCCTTCTAGATGGAGAGATAGGGTTCAGCAGAGCCAGGGCACCATGGACAAGGTACAGAGTTTCAGGAAATAATGACCTTCAGAGAAGATGACTGAATGCTTTGGAGCCTTGTAAGCCACAGCGTGGATTTTATCCTTAAGGCATAGGGAGTCACTGACATCTCTGAGGAGGACGTAACAAGATTAATTTAGAAACATGGCTCTAATTACAGAATGCTTGATGGACCAGACAGGACCAAGAGTGGGAAAAGGAGAGCGACTGTGAAGTGATGGCTAGCAACCCACGCAAGTGAGGAGAGAGGCAAGAACCGCAGTTTGTCTGGGGTGAAGGAAAGAGTGCTTTCCTGGCTACCTACAAGATCGCGCTCATGCAGTTGAGTCCTGGAAAGTGCTAGAAGCTGAAAATAGACATAAGGTCTCCAAGATATCCCATACAAGACTGAAAAAGAAATCAAGCACCCATGACCATAGATAAGGTGGGACAAAATATAGATAAAGTGTAATAAACTGAGAAGCCACAAGATTTCCCATCGTGAAGTCAGCACACGTGAAATCAGCCAACTGATTGTCCATATGACAACACAATTAACATTATAGCTGACACTGTGTTTTTGGCTATTACATTTTCTTTTTTTTTTTTGCAACTACAAAGGAGCTTCTCTTACACTCCCAATATTTCAAAGGTAACTGAGAATGGGCACTAGGTAGTACCCTTTGCCACCACACCCTACCGCTTTAGCCAGAAACCAGAGACACATTCTCGACCCCTCCCTTACTCTCATCCCCACAGCCAATCCGTCACCAAAATGCTCCATTTTGTTTCATAAAAACCAAGAATAACTTCATCCTGTCCATTTTTCTCCTCCTCAACTGCCAACTCTCGACTTGTCCATATGCAATTGTATCTATTTACTTCTGAGTTTCCTCTTCCATTTCATTATCTGCCTATGCATAAATAACATACTGTTTAACTCATAGAGACTTACTATTCTTATGTCTTACTGTATCAAAGGTCTAGCCTTCCACAAAAGCCCTCATTTTCAGGATTTTCTGGCTCTGCTAGAAAATCTTCCAAATCAATGTTTAAATCAACTTGCTTAACTTCAGGGAAAAAAATGGTATTTTTATTGAAATGGTAATACATTGTAAATTAAATTTAAGCAAAGAGACATCCTATCCATACGAGTAGATACGGATGTACACGGATATAAAAAGATCATCTGAGGTCAGAAGTTTGAGACCAGCCTGGCCAACATGGTGAAACCCTGTCTCTACTAAAAACACAAGAATTAGCTAGGTGTGATGGCGCACACCTGTAGTCTCAGCTACTTGGATGACTGAGGCCCTAAAATCACTTGAATCCGGGACGTGGAAATTGCAGTGAGCTGAGATCACACCGCTGCACTCCCACCTGGGTGACAGAGCAAGACTCCATCTCAAAAAAAAAAAAAAAAAAAAAAAAACCTCTGGAATATTTTTGGTAGCATGGCAATTTTCTGATTTTTCTATTAAATTATCTGGTCATAGTGCTTATTTGTAAAGAAACATTTTTACAACTTTCACTATTTCTCGTGTGGGAATTGGTCCTGATTAAACTTTCTTTCTGTATTGAGGCCAGCTTTGACAAATTATATTTTACAAAAAGTAGCCCATTTTATTTAAGTTGTCAAATTCACTTCCAGAACATTCTGCTAAATATATAATCTCATTTTATTTCCTCTCTTGAGAGTTATTTTGTGCCATTTCTTATTTTGTGTATTTGTACTTATTTATTGTATTAATCTGGGTAATGGCGTGTCAGCTCTGTTGCTGTTGTTTCCCAAGAACAAGATTTGTATTTTCTTCTTTTTTTTTTTTAATTTTTTTTTTTTTTTTTAAGACAGGGTTTCACTATGTTGCTCAGTCTGGTCTTGAACTCCCAACCTAGGCGATCCGCCCACCTTGGCCTCCAAAGTGCTTGGATTACAGGCGTGAGCCACCACACCCAGCCTATATTTTCTTCTTAACTCTGCTGTGTGTTTTTTCCCTACATTTTAATCTGCTTTTATTGTTATTGATTTTTGTCTTTTTTCTATCAGTTTACTTTGTAGCTCTTTTTTTCTAGCTTTTTGCCTGGGTGATGTATTTTCATTTTTACTATAATAAGTATTTACTGCTCTGAATTTTAGAGCACATTTCTTTATCCAGTTCACCATTGATGGGCTCCTGAGTTGATTCCACATCTTTGCTATTGTGAATAGTGCTACAGTGAACATGCAAATGTGTGTCTTTTTGGGAGAATGATTTGTTTTTCTTTTGGATATGTATATCCAGGAATGGGATTGCTGGGTCAAATGGTAACTCTGTTTTAAGTTCTTTGAGAAACCTCCAAACTGCTTTCCACAGGGGCTGAACTAATTTACATTCCTATCAACAGTGTATAATGTTCCCCTTTCTCCATAGTCTTTGCCAACAACTGTTGTTTTTTGACTTTTTAATAATTGCCATTCTGACTGTGGTGAAATGATACCTAGTTGTAAGTGGGAGCTAAACACTGGTACTCATAGATGTACAGATGCAACAGGAGACACTGGGGACTACGGGGAGGGAGGGGAACAAGGCTTGAAAAACTGTTGAGTACTATGCTAGGTACTTGGGGGTGAAGCCATCATAACTCAAGCCTCAGCATCACACAGTCTGCTCAGGTAACACACCTGCACAGGTACTCCCCTGAATCTACAATGAAAGTTGAAAAAATTTAAACCTATAAAAAAATTAAAAGATACCTGCACCCATATGTTTATCACAGAGCTATTCGCAATAGCAAAGATAGGGAATCAACCTAAGTATCTATCAGCAGATTACTGGATAAAGAAAATGTGGTGTATATATATACACCATGGAATATCCTTCAGCCCTAAGAAAGAATTAAAGAATGACTTCGCAGGAACATGGCTGACACTGGAGGCCATTATCTTAAGTAAAAACACACAGACACAGAAAGACAAATGTCACATGTTCTTACTGATAAGTGGGAGCTAAATAACATGTACACATGGACATAGTATGAGGAATGAGATTCAAAAGAGTGGAAGGTGGGCAGGAGTGGAGTAGATGATGAGAAATTACTTAATAGGTTCAATGTACATTATATTTGGTGATGGACACTCCAAAAGCCCAGACCTCACCATTATGCAATACATCCATGTAACAAAATTGTACTTGTACCCCTTAAATCCATAGAGATAAAATAAAACATCTAGTGAAAAAGTCTTATCAGGAGAGATAAGAGGCCAGATGCAGTGGCTCATGCCTGTAATCCTAGGACTTTGGGAGGCCGAGATGGGTGGATCACCTGAGGTCAGGAGTTTGAGACCAGTCTGGCTAACATGGTGAAACTTCATCTCTACTAAAAACACAAAAATTAGTGGGGTGGCGAGTGCCTGTAATCCCAGCTACTCGGGAGACTGAGGCAGGAGAATCACCTAAACTATAGTTTAGTGAAATTTATAACACTAAACTATATTAAAAAGAAGAAAGGATGGCCAGGGGCAATGGCTCATGCCTGTAATCCCAGCACTTTGGGAGGCTGAGGTAGGTGGATCACCTGAGGTCAGGAGCTCGAGACCAGTCTGGCCAACATGGTGAAACCCTGTCTCTACTAAGAACACAAAAATGAGCTGGGCGTGGCTGTGCATGCCTGTAATCCCAGCCACTCAGGAGGCTGAGGCATGAGGATCACTTGAACCAGGGAGATGGAGGTTGCACTGAGCTGAGATCATGCCACTGCACTCCAGCCTGGGCAACAGAGAAAGATTCCATTTCAAAAAACATAAAATAAAATAAATAAAAATGGAAGGATGTATTGTATTTATAGTACCTTTATTTAGATGTAATTAATGTGATAAATTGGGCTTAAAATATAGAATTGAATGAGCTTGACCTACGTAAATATCCATGAAACCATCACCAGAATCAAGACACCAAATATATCCAGAGCCCCAGTGTTTCCTCATGTTTCTTCATAATCTCTCCTTTTCCTTCCTCAATCACACCCACATTTCAAACATTACTCTCTATACACTTGCAATTTCTAGACTATTAGATAAATTAATCATACAATATCTTTTGTCTGTCTTCTTTCACTCACCATAATTAAGTTGAAATTTATCCATTTTGAATGTATCAATAGCACATCCCTTTCTTGCTGTATAATTCATTGTGTGGATATAGTACTACAGTTTGTTTATGGATTCACCTGTTGATGGATATTTGGGTTGTTTTGAGAGATTACATTTGTTTGGGAGATTACAAATAACATGACTATAAACACTTGTGTACAAGTCTTTGCATGAATGTATGCTTGCTTTACTCTTGGATAAGTACCTAGGAGTAGAAAGATTGGATCGTACAATAGATGTAGTTTTTTTTTTTTTTTAAGAAACTTACAAACTGTTTTCCAAAATTATTGCACCAGTTGCATTTTCATCAGTTGTGTATAAGAGTTTAACGTGTTCCAGATCCTTGCAAACCCTTGGTATAGCTAGCTATTAATCAGGGTCCTCTAGAGAAACAGAACCAACAGACATGTATATAAATGTAAAAAGATTTATTTGAAGAATTGGCTCATGTGATTATGGAGGCTGCCAAGTCCAAAATCTGCAGGGTGGGCCAGCAGGCTGGAGACCCAGGAGGAGCCAATGCTCACTGCATGTATAAAGACAGCCTGCTGTGGGATTCTGGCTGGCTGGGAAGAGGTCAGGCCCTCAGCTGGTTAAATGAAGCCAATCCACTTTATGGAAGACAGTCTTTTTGACTCAGTGTCCACCAGTGTAATGTTAATCTCATCCAAAAACACCCTCAGAGAAGCATGCAGAATATTTTACCACATAACTGGGTGCCATGGCCCAGACAAGTTGACATATAAAGTTAGTCATCACAGTCTTTTAAAATTTTAGCCATTATAATGGGTGTTTATCTTATTTTTGTTTTAATTTGGATTTTTATAATTAATAATGTGGTGTATTTTTCCAAATGCTCATTTACGACTTGCATATTTTCTTTGGAGATGATATGTTCAAATGTTTTGCCCACTTTTAACTGAATTTTCTTATTGGTGAGCTTGAGAATTATTTATATATTTTGGCTATAAGTCTTTTACCGTACAGGTGACTGCCACAGTCTACGTCTTGTGTTTTCATTCTCTTCTGAAAAGCATACATTTTTAATTTTGATAAAGTTCAATTTATCAGTTTTCTATTTTTTAGGTCATGTCTCTGGTGTCATAGCTATCTTTATTTAACCCAAGTCACAAAAGTTTTCTCATATTTTTTTCTCTAGAACTTTTACACTTTTAGGTTTTACATTTAGATTTATGATCCACTTTGTATTAAATGCTGTCTATGGTTCAAGGTATGGCTTGAAGTTGCCTTTTTTGTCTTTGATCTGCCATATAAATTTTAGAGTGAGCTTGGTTAACTTTTACAAAATATGTCTGCTAAGATTATGATTGGCATTGTTTTGAAACTATTCGTCAATCTTAACAATATCCAGTGTCCCAAACTATAAGCATGGTATATTTTTCCATTTATTTAGATATTCTTTAATTCATCTCAGCAACTTTTCATGTATTTCAAAGTATGTGTCTTTACTTCTCCCATCAGACTTATTCATAAGTATGACATATTTTGGGTACTATTGTAAATAATGTTTCCATTTCTGATCCTTCATTGCTAATCGTAGAAAGACGATTGTTGTATATTGCTATTGTGTACGGAAGCATTTCTAAATTCAGTTATCAGCTCTGGTAGCTTTTTTGTTGATTCCATCTGACTTTCTAAATAGATATTCCTGTCATCCATGAATAAACACATTTTTATTTATCTTTTTCCGATCTAGATGCCTATTATTTATTTGTTTTGCCTTGCTGTACAGGCTATTCACTGAGTTCAGTGTTGAACTATAGCAGTGGACATTCCTGTTCCCTATCTTAGGGGAAAAGCATACAGTTTTTAATACTAAGTATAATGTTATCTGTAGGCTTTTCATAGACACCTTTTATTGAGTTGAGGAATTTTCTTCTAATACCACATTGTTGAGAGATTTTATCAGGAATGGATATCTATATCTACTAAGATGACTATATGGTTTTTCTTTTTTCACTTGTTAAGTTGATGGATTATATTGATTATTTGGCAAATATTAAAACAATCTTGCATTCTGGAGCTAAAACCCACTTGGGTTATGGTGTATGATACTTTTTAATGTATTGCTAGAGGCAATTTCTGAAAATTAGCTTTAGAATTTTATGTCCATGTTCATGAGTGATTTGAGTGTGTAGTTCTCTTATAATGTCTGTCTGGTTTCCATCTCAGGGTAATGCTGACTTTATGGGATCAGCTGGAAAGTACACCTTCTTTAAATTTCTTGAAGAGTTGATGTAGAATTGTTATTATTTCTTCCTTGAAAGATTGATAGATTTCACCAGTGACGCCAGCGGGGCCTGTAGTTTTCTTTGGGGGAAAGTTTTTACTTTTAAATTTAATTTCCTTAATATATAAAGGGCTAGGTAGCTCCGTGGCGCAATGGAGAGCTCATTGGACTTCTAATATATAAAGGGCTATGTATATTAGGTATTTTTCTCTTGTGTAAACTTTGACACTTGCTGTGTGTTTCAGGGTGTTGGTCAATTTCATCTACACTGTCAAATGTATTGGCATAAAGTTGTCCACGAAATTCTCTGACTATTCTTACATAGCTGTAGAATCTATAGCGATGCCACCACATTTATTTCTGATATTTGTAATCTGTGTTTCCTCTGTCTTTCTTGATCTACCTAATTAAAAGTTTATCAATTTTATTGGCCTTCTCAAAACCAGCTTTGGATTCATTGATTTTCTCTATTTTTTTTCTTTCATTTTTTTTGACTCACGTTTATTACTTCCTTTCTTCTTTTTACTTTGGGCTTATTTCTCTAAGGTGGAAGCTGAGGTCGATGATTTGACACCTTTCTTCTTTTTTTTTTCTTGACAGAGTTTTGCTCTGTTGCCTGGGTTGGAGTGCAATGATGGGATCTCAGCTCGCTACAAACTCTGCCTCCCAGGTTCAAGCGATTCTCCTGCCTCAGCCTTCCCGAGTAGCTGGGTTTCACTACGTTGGCCCAGCTGATCTCGAACTCCTGACCTCAGGTGATCCGCCCACCTCAGCCTCCCAAAGTGCTGGAATTACAGGCATGAGTCACTGCCCCTGACCATCTTTTCTTCTTTTTAATATAGTTTAGGGTTATAAATTTCCCTTTTGAAGTATCTCACAAATTTTATGTTGTTTTCATTTTCATTCAGTTCAAAATATTTTTTAGTTTCACTTTTGATTGCATCTTGCCCCATATTTTATTCAGAAGTGTGTTGCATCATTTAAAAATATTTGGAGAGTTACCTTTAATCATTTATAGGTTAATTCCGTTATGGTCAGAAAATATAAGTTCTATGACTTAAATCCTTTCAAACATAGTAAGGCTTGTTTTCTAACTCAGAAGATTGTCTATCTTGGTAAAAGTTCCACAGGCACTTGAGGGGAAGGTGTATTCTATTGTTATGTGGAATGTTTGATGCCAGTTAGGTTAATTTAGTTGATAGTGCTGTTAAATATTCTGTATTCTTTATTCTCTTCCATTTTATCTGTCAATTTTTGAGAAAAGGATATTAAAATTTCTTTTATAGTTGTGGACTTGTCTATCTCTCCTTGGAGTTATTAGTTATGCCAGTTTTTGCTCCAGGTATTTTGAAGCTCTGTTATTAGGTCTATAAAGTTTAAGATTGGTATGTCTTCTTAATAAACGTATCCTTTTATTTTTATGAAATGACTTTCTTTGTCCCTATACATATTCTTTGCTCTGAAATCCGCTTTATCCAGTATCAATATACCTATCGCAGGTTCATTTTGTTTTTCTTTTTAGTATTAACATTATATAACTTTTCCATCTTTTTACTTTTGACCCACCTGTGTATTTATAGTTGACATGAATTTCTTACGGGGAACTCTCAAGTTCTTTCTGACACCAAATAGGTGGTACTTTTCCAACACCAAGTCTCCGGCTTGCTGATCCCCTAACATAAACTGGGTGTTGTAAAATTCGGTCCTATTCTGACACTGGCCACCTACAGCTGGCATCAGACCCCACAGGTTTAAGGGCACAGCCCCACAAGACTTGCCTCACTTCAGATGCCAACCACAAGTACTTGGTCCCCAGGTTACCAGCACTTCTGTCTGCCTTGGCTAAAAGGATGGGAGTCCTCACAATCTCCTCCCCTGACCTCCTTGCCAGGTTTTATGATTTGCTAGAGTCGGAGAACTCAAGAAAATTCTGTACTTACTATTACAGTTTATTATAAATGATACATATGAACAGCCATGTGAGGAGGTTCACAGAGCAAGGTCAGAGCGCAGGAGCCTGCGTCCTGGTGAAGTTGTGAGCACCCTCCCAGCACACAAATTTGTTGGAAGCTCCCGAGACCCTGTCATTAGGTTTCTGCGGAGGTTTCATTATATAGGCCTGATTGATCAAATCACTGGCCACTGGCGATGGAACTTAGCCCCTGATTCCCTCCTCCATGGAGACTGGAGGTAGGGCTAGAATTTCCAGCCATCTAATCAAGGTTTGGTCTTTCTGGTGACCAGCCCCCATCCTGAATCCACCTAGGGGCTCTCCAACAGTCCTCATTAGCATAATGCCAGGCACAGTGGAAAGGGGCTCATTACGAATAACAAAAGTGCCTATCAACCCCTCCACTCAGGAAATTCCAAGGGTTTTAGGAGCTCTCTGCCAGGCACTGAGGACAAAGACCAAATAGCCCTCCGCGTCTATGGGTTTCAAATCCATGGGTTCAACCAACCGTGGATCAAAAATACTCAGGAGGAAAAGAAAGGATGGTTGTATCTGTGCTGAACATGTGCAGACTGATTTTCTTGTCATTATTCCCTAAACAATACAGTATGACAACTATTTACATAGCATTGCCATTTTCTTAGGTATTATGAGTAATCTAGAGATGATTTGGTATCCGTAAGGAGTCCCGGAACCAATCCCTCAGGAATACTGAGGAATGAGTATATATATTTCCTGTCGTACCACAGCAACATGTGATTTGCAATCTCTGCTTTCCTTCCTGCCTCCTTTTGGATTAATAGGTAATATTAATTAATAGTTTTATGATTTTATGTTGCTCTTTTTTTAACTTCTTAGCTATAATGCTTTGTTTTGTTATCTTTGTACTTCCTTTAAGGTTTATAATATATGTGTTTAACCTACCACAACCTACTTTAGTGGATACTAACCCCTTTACCTATAATATAATGTTATATTAGTATACTTCTCCTTTTTCCTCTCCCATTCTTTTTCCTGTTCTTGTCATATATTTTAGTTTTTATATGTTATAAACCCTATACTACATTGTTATTATTTTTGTTTGAACTACCAGTTATCTTTTCATGAAATTTATTTAGTTGCCATTTCCAGAGCTCTTCACTCATTTGTGAGGATCCATATTTCTCTCTGGTATTAACTTCCCGTTGACTGAAGGACTTCCTTTAACATTTCTCATAGCATAGGTCTGCTGGGGATGCAATCTTTCAGCCTTGGTATGGCTGAAAAAACACTTTCTTGTGCTTTAGTTTTTGAAGACATTTTCACTGAGTATAAAAGTCTAGGTTACTAGATTATTTTCCTTCCCATACTTCTCTACACTGTCTTCTTGTTCATAGTTTCTGATGAGACATCTGCTTGTTATCCATATATTTGTTCTTCTATACAAATGTCTTTTTTCTCTGACATCATATATAGTATGTATAAATTATATATCGTATAATACATATATAGTATAACATACAAGATAAATATATGTATATATATAATGCTTCTTGAAACTATACCACAATTCACTGATGACTATGTTTGTTTTATGTATTATTTATTACCATTTCTTTCTGTATTTCTTTGTGCATCTAATTTTGAATAGTTTCTATTCTTCAGGTTTATTAAAATGTTCTTCTGCAATGTCTAATCTGCCATTAATTTTATCTAATGTATTTTTTCATCCCACATATTTCAGTTTTCAGCTCTAAAATTTTAATGTGGGTACTTTTTAATACTTTCCACGTTTCTACTTAATTTTTAAAAACATAAAGTTATCATGCTGTCTTAATATCCTTGCCTGCTAATCGTAGCATCTGTGTCAGTTCTGGGTTACTTTTCACTGATGGATTTATATCCTCATTATAAGATACAGAAGCTAATTAAAACTGGTTAGGGGCCAGGCATGGTGGCCTGTAAATCCCAGCACTTTGGGAGGCCAAGGCAGGCAGGTTACCTGAGGTCAGGACTTTGAGACCAGCTTGGCTAACATAGTGAAACCCTGTCTCTACTAAAAATACAAAAATTAACCGGGCGTGGTGGTAGGCGCCTGGAGTCCCAGCTACCCGGGAGACTGAGACAGGACAATCACCTGAACCTGGGAGGCAGAGGTTGCAGTGAGCTGAGATCGCACCACTGCACTCCAGCCTGGGTGACAAAAACAAAAAAAAACCTGGTTAGGTGGAACTGAGAGTGCTTGGCCTAGCACTAAGAATTTTTTTCCTATTTAGTCAAGACCTTTCTGCCCATATTACCTAGTTCCCATGGATATAGAGGTTTTCCAGTCTGGCTGGTCGATGTTATTCCTTGGCCGGGCTGAGTGCTGGGTATTGCTACTCAAATCCTTTTGGGTGGCTCTTTCCTCAGCCTCAGAAGCCTTCCTCATGCATAGGATTCAGCTGCATGCTCAAGGGGACCCTCTGCAGACTCAGGAAGGCTCTCTCTCTGCAGCTTTCCTTTTTGGCCTTCCCTTACTCTCTTCTTTGTCTCCTGATCTCAGGGTATCCTGGCCTCTCCATGAACAGAGAGATGAGCGGAGGCTTGGAAAGTCTCAAAGCAGAAAGATTAGGAAGCTGTAGGGCTCCCTTTGTTTGTTTCTCTTCTTCCACGGATCACTATCCTTCATTGCTTAATGCCCGTGTCTTCCAACCCAATCAAATATTTTGTCTTGTGTTTGGCAGCTTCAGAAAAGAAGGTAAATCCAGTTCCTGTTTCTCTGTCTTGAAATTAAGTGCAAGTCCTAGATAATGTTGTTGTTGTTGTTGTTGTTGGGACGAAGTCTTGCTCTGTCGCCCAGGCTGGAGTGAAAAGGCGTGATCGGCTCACTGCAACCTCCACCTCCCGGGTTCGAGCGATTCTCCTGCCTCAGACTCCCGAGTAGCTGGGATTACAGACGCCTGCCACCACGCTCGGCTAATTCAGATAGCATTTTTAATAAAAAGCCACAATGAGGTAACCAAGGATTCGAAGGGAAATAATTACAAATCTGAAACCTGAACAATCCAAGTGTAAGAGGCTCCCAAATTCAATGATTCCTGCCATCATAATGACCGCTAGATTGTGCTGCCTGAGGGAGGAGAATCAGGAGGAGACCAAGAATGGAGGCAGCTGTCAAAAGAAGGATTCGACTTAGAGCGCAAGCTTTCATCTTTCCTGTGCCTCCTTTCTGATCCCTTTCTGTTCCACGTCACCCTGGCTCCAGCCTACGTTCAGCTACAATCACGTCACAGAAAGCCCAGTGCTCTCCTCTCTCTTCCTAAATCTCATCTAAGTAAATGTGTCCCTTTCCCATTCTTAAAGAGGCTTGTGTGCTGATTTACTTATTTAACGAAGATGATGAGCTGAAGTGTGCAAAATGAGTCATGGAGCACAATAGCTTACAGCATTCTGCTCCCCAGGAAACTCTGCTGCCTTCTTGAGGGCCAAAGGTCCCGGCTCACAATGGGATGATAATATTGCCAGAAAGGGGTCCCAATCCAGACCCCAAGACAGGGTTCTGGGACCTCATACAAGAAACAATTCAGTCCAAATCCATAAAGTGAAAGCAAGTTATTAGGAAAGTAAGGGAATAAAAGAATGGTTACTCCATAGGCAGAGCAGCGGCATGGGATGCTGCACTGAGTATACTTATAGTTGTTTCTTGATTATATGCTAAACAGGGGTGGATTATTCATGTGTTCTCCCAGAAAGGGGTAGGCAATTCCTGGAACTGCGAGTTCCTCCCCTTTTTAGACCGTATAGAGTAACTTCATGATGCTTCCATGGCATTTAAACTGTCATGGCATATGGGTGGGAGTGTCCTTCAGCATGTGAATGCATTATAATCAGCGTATAATGAACAGTGAGGATAACCAGAAGTCACTTTCGTCACCATCTTGGTTTTGGTGGATTTGGGCTGGTTTTACCACAAGCTGTTTTATCAGCAAGGTCTTTGTGACCTGTAGGTATCTTGTGCCAAGCTCCTGTCTCATCCTGTTACTTAACATGCCTAACCTCCTGGGAATGCAGCCCTGCAGAGCTCAGTCTTATTTTACCCAGCCCCTATTCAAGATGGAGTCTCTCTGGTTCAAACGCCTCTGACAGTAATGGTGGGATAGTTGAGTAGGGATTGGCTGGTGGTGGCAAGTCTGCATAAACAACTAGTTTTTTCACTTCTAGAGAAGACCAGCTCCTGCATCAGGACTTTTCAGAGCAGGACCTGAGGAGCCCAGTTTTCTGCCTCCATGACCCTTGCTCAGCCAGGCTTCAAAGACTGGAGTGAAAATGAACAGACACTTGACAATAATGGAGATGAAGGAGAATGAACAGACACTTAACAATAATGGAGATGAAGGAGTAACAGTGGAGGCCCAGCTGGGTGCGGTGGCTCACGCCTATAATCCCAGCACTTTGGGAGGTCAAGGCGGGCGGATCACGAGGTCAAGAGATTGAGACCATCCTGGCCAACATGGTGAAACCCTGTCTCTACTAAAAAATACAAAAATTAGCTGGGTGTGGTGGCACACGCCTGTAGTCCCAGCTACTTGGGAGGCTGAGGCAGGGGAATTGCTTGAACTCGGGAGGCAGAGGTTGCAGTGAGCCGAGATTGTGCCACTGCTCTCCAGCCTGGCGCCTGGCAACGGAACAAGACTCTGTCTCAAAAAAAAAAAAAAACACACACACACACACAGGAGAGGCCCAGTTGATCCTGCAGTAGGAATTAAAAATCTGGACGTCAGTGTTGACATATCAAAAGGTCAACTCACCCACTCTGTGTCTCCATTTCTACACCAGTAAAATTCAGATGATAAGGACTGCCCACAACTGCGGGTTATAAATGAATGATGGTAGCATTAGCTTTATTCTTGGGGAGATAGTTCCTATAGATTCAGTGGTCAGACACTAGCCTACGGGTGGGAAGACAAGACAGCAGCATTCTTGGGTTCCCTCTGCAGATGCCCAAACAGATACCATTTCAAAGGCAAGTTGCCCTTTTCATTACGAAAAAGCTTCGAATTTAACAAGCGTCTGCTTATGAAGTCACTTAAGGGTATGCAGAATCATCACTGTGAACCCCATTATACTAACACTAATGCCACCATAGAATAGAGAGTGTTGCTGAGAATGGCCGCAGTATTGTCACAGAGAAAACCTCCATTTACACCAGGAGATGGCTTCCATCACTGATGTTCAAATCTTGCCTTCATTTTGAATAAAAACCAAACTATCTCATGCCTCTTATTGTCAATCAGTGTTCTCGGATAATTAAGACTCTATTAATTCATGGCAAAAAGTGTAATTAAGAGGCTTAATTATGTCTGTGTGGAGTAAGGGGACTCAGCAGGGCATAAGGCAGAGGCTCTCAAACTTTAATTGCATTAGAATCACCCTGGGAGCTTGTTAAAAATGCAAATTCCTTGGCTCCTAGCCAAGGTATTCTGATTCAGTGGGTCTGGGTGGGATTCAAGAATGTGCATATTTCTTCTGCATGTAAATTGACAGGTAATTGTAGTGCATTTGTGTAGGGACGCAACTTTGAAAAACACTGGTCTAATAAAAACATAAACAATATTTGAAGGCGAAAAGATCTGTGTGTTAGAGATTCAGCGATGCAGCCCAGTCAGTGTTTATAAGAGGGAATGCAGAAGATTTCCTGGAGAAGGAATCCAAATGTCTTTGGGAATGCAATATACATTTTAATGTGCCTTGCACATCTCCTCCCCAAAGCCACGGTTGATTGAATCCTTACCATGAACCCAACACAAAGTGGCCTCTTAATCCTTTAATACTTTTACGTGTGAGATCAATATTATTACTCCTGTTGTACAGAAGAGGAAACTGAGGCTTAGAGAGAACAAATGGCTTTCACGTGGTCACCTAGATCTTCCATTACTAAGGAGAAAAGTATTAATATTAGTCAGGGTTCTCCAGAGAAAGAAAGTGAATAGGACATGCATTTGTGTGCGTTTTTGTGTGTGTATTATGTATATATGGATATCAATAGAAAGAAGTTTATTATAAGGAATACGTTCATGTGATTATGGAGGCTGAGAAGTACAGTCCCAGAAGGGCCATGGTACCATTCCAGGTCAGGTTTGAATCTGAAGGCAGGAGAAGACTGATGTCCCAGCCAGGACAGTCAAGAGAGGAAGATTCTGTCCTACTTGGCTGTTTATTGTTTTTTTTTTTTTTTTTTTTTTTTTTTTTTGAGACAGAGTCTCACCCTGTTGCCCAGGCTGGAGTGCAGTGGCACGATCTTGGCCCACTGCAACCTCTGCCTCCCAGGTTCAAGTGATTCTCCTGCCTCAGCCTCCCAAGTAGTTGGGACTACAGGCGCTATTTGTTCTATTCAGGCTCTAAATGGACAGGATGAGCCCCCACATGCTGGGGAGGGCAATCTGCTTTACTCAGTTGGCCAACTCAGATGTTAATCCAGAACTGTCCTCACAGAGATGCCCAGAAATAATGTTTCACAAAACATCTGGGCACCTTGTGGCTCAGTCAAGTGGACAGCTACCATCCACCTGCACAGTTCCTGCACGGGGTCTTTGTAATTCAGCATCTCCACCCTGGGGGCAGCAGAAGCATGGGCAGTCTCCCTGTTTTCTGTATTTCTTATATGCGCATTACCTACTGCTTGTGAACAGCAGCCTGTGACAGAGCCAGATGCCTTTGAAGGGGGACTGGCATCCTGGCGCAGGAGTGGAAGTCCTGTTCTCACCACAGGCCATGTCCTCTGAGCTGGGCCTGGGGAAACATACCCTTCCTACCACTCCTCATGCTCTGTGGGGCAGACACACCCTGTTTCCATGGTGTTGCTCTGGCAACTCCAGAGGCTGCTCCCCCTCCCCCAGCAGGAGATCCTGGTTCAGATAACAGTTCTGGGGAAGAGGAAAGGGAGCAGGAACAATGCATTCAGAAATTCAGTCCATCCTCTACTCCTGGGGAGGAAATAGATTCCAGGACTGTTCAGAGAACAATTTGCTGTGAAAACAGGAGACAAAGAAGACAGCAGACCAACAGGTGACCTCGCTGATCCTCTGCCACTCTTGCTGACAACATTACACACTCCACGGGATGCAGTCATGAAGTGCCAGCATTTCATGCCCACAAAAATGCAGCGTGCCGAGCATTCTTACCCATCCGTCTTTTACAGATGAGGAAACTGAGGCAGGGGGAAGATAAGTGATGCAGCCAGCAGATGGCGAAGACAGAACATACATTTGCGTCTGCCCCACCCCAAAGCCTGTCCTCTCTTATGGAAGCTGAACACTGAAAAGTCCCAAGAATCACTAGAAGAGAGGTTCAGGCCGAGTTCAAATGCCTGGGATGGAGCAGGGGAATGTCACTTTCATAATTCAGCAACTTTAAGTTCCTAGACAATCTGTAGAACAATGGGGCTATTTGCTAGACCTTAAAGTAATAATGTCCAACAGGCAAAGGATGGAGACACTTTAAGGTGAGTGTTTGGACTGCACAGCTTGAAGGCAGGGATGATAGTGCCCTTGTGGGGACGCTGTCCTGGGTAGGGCAGCGGGCAGGGAGACGGCGTGTGTGGAGATGCACAGGTCGGAAGTAGGGAAAAGCCAGAGCGGGCCCGAGCCTGAAAGCCTGGCCCCAGCATGGATCCCCACCATGAAGTCAACGCCATGCTCAGGTCTCAGAGTTGGGTCAGGAACGCAGGCGTAGCTGAAGGTGCCTGAACACTGAAGTCGCATGCTGAGAGGACGCAGGACAATTAGGGAAAGCAGATTAAAGCCGACGTGACCTTGTGAGCTGTTGAGGAAATCCTATATGGCCTATAACTGCAGGTTTTAATTGTAAAAAGTCGGTTGTCTAGAGTTTATAGAAGGTGCAAATTAAAACAGCAGTCAGGGAAAAGTGTCACCTTCAAAGTTACTGGAGGCAAAAAAATGATATTGTTGAGGGTGTCAGGAGATGCGTACTAGCTCATGCAGCTACTGGTGAAAATATAAATTATCACAATGCTTCTGTCACATGATTCGAAAACACAGTTCAACCTTAAAAAGGGCACGTCTTTGATTTAGTGTTTATTTTCAAACTTTAGCACAAGTGAAGAGATAAAAGCATGAAGATGTACATACAAAGAAATGTTCAATCATAGGAAATTGGTATAATAAACTATGGTTTACTTATAGGAAAGAGAACTTTGTAGCCATTGAAACTGGTGTTGTTGAAATATTTATTTAAATTGAAAGGTATTTAAAAATATTAAGTGAAAGGAAGAATTAGAAAACATCGTATATCATTTTATAATTCTATCATCTGAGAGAAATGTTTTCTCCATTAAATTTGCCTGAACCAATTAACAATAGCTAAAAATGGCAATCACATCTGTTACAGTTTTAGATCTTTGACAGAATAGTGACATCTGTTGACACCACGCAGCCTGGCAGAATGTGTGTGTGATGCTAGGAGCTCTTTCTTGCTCATGGCAAGGTCAACGTGAAGACAGCCCCTTCAGATCTGAGGAGGCGACATAGGGTTTGACTCTGGATACAGACTCAGCCACACTCCTAAGTCTTTACCGCCCTTGACTTTGACCTTACATCTGACAATGAGTAGGTTGGATATGGGGCACTGGTGGCACTAACTGTATGTGGTCAATTCACCAAATCAGACCTCCTGGCTCACAAGGGATCCATGTGAATGGGACATTTCAGCAGTACTGACCACAGCCATGGAAAACATTTTAGTCACCAGCCAACCCATTTAAAGCAATCTATTTCAAAAGAACCCAACTTGGCTGAATTTTCCTTAAAACCTGGCTACACTGTAATTAATCAGAATGCTGTATTTCACTGTGGCAATGGGCCACCAAAACAATCCTGTAGGTAAAATCCCATAAATATTTAAATATACAAACACTAGGAGAAATGAGTAATTCATTCTGTCAGCTGCGTAACATTTAAGTCCCTTTCTAATCCCTGTTTGGCTCAGCCTTTGCAACTCCTAATTACATAGTACTGAGGAAAATATGAACATAATCAAGGAGTAATATCACAATAAATTACTTTTTGATTTTCTCTTTCTGTCCAAAGAACATGTTTATTACTCTGTGGGACACCGGAATAAAGTACAGAGTGCCTGGATCATTGTACTGTGCAAAGAGCAAAGGTGAATATGTATGCAAGTGTCACTGTTATGCCTGGATTCCTTTTGAAAACTCTTTGATCTCAGCAGGGTTTTGAACCAAAAGGCTTCAAAAAGCCTCATCAGCATCAGCAAACACAAACAGCAGTTGTGGAGGTAGACAGATCCATGTTATTTTTTTTTTAACTGAAAGTGTGCAGAAATTTTAGTCAAATAATATTTATCATATACTGGTCAAAGTTACTGATTTCAACGGAAAGTAGAAAGGGGTTTCAGATTTTTAATGTTATCTTTAAATTATAGCACTGTCTTCTGCATCTTGTTGGAGTGCTAAGAACGAGTATGGGAGCCCTTTGGTTTTCCACATGGTAGCTTAAGGAATGTCATCGGACCATAGTATTTCTCATAGATAAAACTATTGAGTCTGAAAGCCCAGGCAATTGAAAACTGAAAAGTTCTCTGTGTGTTTGCCAATGTCAAGGCATGAATCCATTCCATTTGCTTCCAATTTAAAGACTTAGTTGTATTGCTAGTATATATTTCTATTAAGACTATGTTAAAGACACATGTACTTGTATGCTCATCACAGCACTATTCGCAATAGCAAAGACATGGAGTCAACCTAGGTGCCCATCAACAGTGGATTGGATAAAGAAAATGTTGTCCATATACACCATGGAATACCATGCAGCCATACAAAAGAACAAAGTTATGTCCTTTGCAGCAACATAGCTGCAGCTGGAGGCCACCGTCCTGAGCAAATTAATGCAGAAACAGACACCGCAAGTTCTCACGAATGGGAGCTAAATGTTGGGTACTCATAGACATTAAGATGGGAACAACAGACACTGGGGACTATTAGAGTGGGGAGGTAGAGAAGGGGCAAGGGGTGAACAACTACTCATCGGGTACTATGCTCACTACCTGGGTGATGGGTTCTATCACACCACAAACCTCAACATCATGCAATATGCCCATGTAACAAACCTACGCATGCACCCTCTGAATCTAAAATAAAAGTTGAGAAAAAGAAAGAATATATTTGTATCCCATTTTTGTTGGATTATTCTTTCATTTAGTTTTCCATTGTTTTAAAAACAGATGTTGCATGTTCTTCCTTTGTTCTTGTCCTGTATCTTTTCCTCTTTCTGCTAACAGCACTCTTTTTCCCTTCAGGAAACCACAAGCCTCCTACTTCAAATGCTCCTGGTCAGACTGCTAATACCCTGCATTATCCTCTGTCTTTCTCTATGTTCTCACCACAGAAGCCTTTAAGTGTCCCAGCTGGTCACTTAGTGAACCACATGGCTGGACAGGCTGCAGCTTGAGCCCTGATTATCATGCTTACTCATAAGTTTCTCTGTCCATTGAGCTCAGTAATTAGAAAAGAGTTGGCAGGTTTTTTCCGTAAAATGCCAAATAGTGAATATTTTAGGTTTGTGGACCATATAGTCTGTCGTGATGACTCAATGCTGGCATTGTACTAAGAAAGTTGCAGACAAGATGTAAACATATGGGCACAGCTAAGTTCCCATAAAACTTTATTGACAAATTCAGGCAATGGGCTGGGTTTGGCTCACAGGCCATAGTTTGCCAATCCTGGTTTGAGGGTATTACTTGTAAAACTATATTCTGAAGAGATTCCTCAAGTAAGAGAAGGAATTTGGGGGGATATCTCCCACTCCAATTCATTTTACCCTTGGGGAATCAGAGCAGCCTCTCTTTGTTCTGTTTATGCACTGATATCCATTTTCAATCTTTAATTTTTAAAAAGTGATATTGTTTAGTTCATAGAAGATTTGAAAATCAATGACAAGATGATACATGACATGTTACTAATCATTTAACTTTGGTTCAGGGTTCTGAGAGGGAAGGAGTAACATTTAGAGAGTTTTTTGTGGTTAGGAACAATGTATTGGAGAGTATCACACATGACATCTCATGTATTTCTGATAGAATCGCTTATAGATGAGTGAGCCAGAATGTCTGGCATGTACATACATCACACCGTGACTTGTCTTCACCATCAACTTTGTTGCAACTTTTATTAACCTAATCTAAAGGAATCACTTGATTTTTTTGGTTTTTACTGGATATAGTAGGGAAATGGATATATTAGGATGGCAAAGCAGAACTAATATTAACGAAATATATATTTTATGGGCTTAATGTTGAAAAAGAAAGGTGAAGAAAATCATCTTATTGGAAAAGTATGGAGATAATTATTTGTACTTTTTTTTTGAGGTGGGCTCTCACGCTATTGCTCAAGAGTGTAGTGGCATGATCATGGCTCACTGTAATATCTGTCTCCCAGGCTCAAGCTATCCTTCTGCCTCAGCCTCCTGAGCCCAGGTAATTTTTTTGATCTTTTTGTAGTGACGAGGTTCCTCCATGTTGCCCAGGCTGGTCTTGAACTCCTGGACTCAAGCGATCCACCTGCCTACAACTCTCAGAGTGCAGAGTGCTGGGGTTACAGGCGTGAGTCACTGCACTTGGCCTGTTTGTACTTTTTAAAAAGTCTTCCATGGGAAGAACTAGAAATTCTTATGGACTGCTAGAGGGATTGTCAAATGGCACAGCCACTATGGAAAACAGCATGATAGTTCCTCAAAAAATTAAAAATAGAATTACCATATGATCCAGCAATTTCCCTTCTGGGTATATCTCCAAAGGAACTGAAAACAGAAACTTGAGCAGATATTTGTACATCCACAATCATAGCAACATTATTCACAATAGCCAAAAAGTGGAAGCAATTCAACTGTCCATCTGTGAATGAATGCATAAACAACATGTGGTATAAACATATAAAGTAATACTGTTCAACCTTAGAGAGGAGGGAAATTCTGCCACATTCTACAACATAGATGAACCTTGAAGACACTGTGTTAAATGAAAGAAGCCAGTCACAAATACCAAATGATTCCCCACATGGGAGGTATTCTATAGTAGTTAAATACATTGTGAAAGGAAAACAGATCTTGGGGCCCCCAAATCACTAAGCAAAATAGAAAAGTCAGGCTGGGAACTGCTTCGGGCAAAGCTGCTTCCCATTCTATTCAAAGTGACCCCTCTGTTCACTGAGATAAATGCATATCTGATCACCTCCTTTGGACAGGCTAATTAGAAACTCAAAAGAATGCAACCATTTGTCTCTTATCTACCTATGACCTGTAAGCCCCCTCCCCGCTTTGAGTCGTCCCACCTTTATGGACTAAACCAGTGTTCATCTTACATATGATGTTTGATGTCTCATGTCTCCCTAACATGTATAAAACCAAACTGTGCCCACCCACCTTGGGCACAGGACCTCCTGAGGTTGTGTCATGGATGCACATCCTCAACCTTGGCAAAATAAACTTTCTAAATTAACTGAGACCTGTCTCAGATTTTCAGAGTTCACAACATAAAAACAGAAAGTGTAAATAGTGATTTACAAAGGCTTGGGGAGGGGAGACTAAGGAGTTTTTGTTTGGTTTCATTTTGTGTTTTTGAGAGGAAGCCTCTCAGGCTGGAGTGCAGTGGTACCATCTTGGTTCACTGCAACCTCTACCTCTTGGGTTTAAGTGATTCTCCTGCCTCAGCCTACTGAATAATTGGGACTACAGGCATGCACCAACATGCCCGGCTAATTTTTGTATTTTTAATAGAGGCAAGGTTTCACCATGTTGGCCAGGTTTCTCTCTAACTCCTGACCTCAAGTGATCTACTTGCCTGGCCCTCCCAAAGTGCTGGGATTACAGACGTGAGCCACTGCGTCCAGCCAGGAGTTGTTTTTAATGGATATGGAGTTTCCACTTGAGAAGATAGAAAACGTTCTGGAGATGGATGGTGGTGATAGTTATATAACAAGATGAATGTATTCATAGTTATGTATCATAATTAAAATGGTAAATTTTATGCTATGTTTATTTTACCATAATTTTTTTAAATAAATTTTTAAAAATAAAAAAATTTTTAAAATAAATATTTAAAAATAAAAAATTTTTTTAAAATAAATTTTTAAAAATAAAAAAAATTTTTTTAAATAAATTTTTAAAAATAAAAAAAGTCTTTCATGATCTATTTAACAAACTGGCAATCTATGTCCGGCTAGATTCCAGAATTGCTGTGGTCCAAGGATAGTGTGTGTCTTCCTCCCCCATAGCCCCTAGTGGAATAGGAGTCTTAACTGCAGTCTGTCTCCTAGGCTGCTGTATCAAATTACCACACACATGGCGGTTAAAACAACGGAAATTCATTCTCTCACAGTTTGGGAAACCAGAAGTACAAAATCAATGTGTTGGTAGGAATGGACTCTCTCCGAAGGTGCTAGAAGAGAACGCTTTCTTGTCTTTTCTGGATTCTTGTGGCACCAAATATTCCTTGGTTTATAGATGGATGATGTTAATATGTACCTCTGTCATCACATGGCCTTCTTCTCTAGGTCTCTGGATACCAAATCTTCCTCTTCCTTCCTCTTATAAGAATACTTATAATTGAATTTAGGAAATCCCTAAATCCAGAATGATCTCATCTCAAGATCCTTAACTTGCATCTACAACAAATTTTTTCCAAATAAGATTGCAATCACAGATTCTGGGGTTGGGACCTGGATGTGTCTTTTTTGGCAGAGTGTGTTGGTGGAGGATGGGTCACCATTTGACCCACTACAAGAAGTTACCCTATGCCTGTCCCACAATTACATGTTGATTAAATGGGATGCAGATGACTTGTCTCTAGATTTCATGGGGCATCAGACCAGAAGGGACAGCACTCAAGGTACTGCATCCAAGATGCCTCCACCACACCTGAGCCTGACTTAGATGATGAACTTTTGGACCTTGAAGCTGGACCTTTAAACACCCCTAGAGGATTCCATTGATTACTTGGTGTATGCCTTATGTAAATGGAGAGGATGAAGGAAAGTTACAAAGTCATTTACAGAGAATGCCCTATGGAGAGGATATTTCCTATTATAGCTGAAGTGCGAATTGGCCTTATGTTCCCAGCCTTCAGATCCTATTTTCCTGACCCATCCCCCTCTTGACAGATGTGATCCCCATACATCTTTATGGGAGGCAGAGGGACCGATTGTTTTTCTCTATAACTTCTTCATGCTGGCTTGGGGCGTAGTCCCTACCTATTGGGGGTCACGGAATTTGCCTTGCTCTATTTAGTGGAGACGGTAGCTTCCTGATGGCCAAGGGTGGTGTCTTCACCTGGAACTGGCAGAAGCCTTTGTTGCATGATCATCTGAAGTGTGATGGGTTCTAGGTGAGAGAAATTAATTTGGTTAAAATATTCAATGGGAACTTCGGGGATGGATACCTATGCTGTCAGAAATGTTTGTTACAGAGATTTGTGGAAGAAAAAACAAAACCTGGTCTGTTCCAGAATCCATGTGTTTCCTTAAAGTCTTAGCACAGATGACTTCATTTTGGTTTGGTTTGGTTTTGGGGCCTAGTGCATAAGTTCAGCCCAAAACAATGGCCTCCCAAAATTTTGTTAAAAATATTCCCCCTTTTTTGGTCGCGTTTTCACTTAGGTGAGAGTGTGACCAAAATGTAGGGCCTTAGCGCCACTCTCAGTTACCATCATTTTGGGTTTCTGGTCTCAGTGTGTCATTTATAGGTTATAAAGTCCTCTTGGTTGCACATTTCTTTCAACTTGTAATTCCAGTTGAAGAGAGACAATATGACATTCTAGAGATGGTTGCGAACAATCATTTAAAATTTTTGAGAGAATACAGCACACCAGGGAGACTATTATTATGACTATTGCCAGGATAATACCAAGAGTTTGGAGTATGCTCCTTACCCAATATCCCCAGAAACCAAACCTCCTAAAATCAAACAGATCAAAGAATGAGCTAGAGTTTACTCACTTCACTAAGCAATTTATTCATCAATCCCCTACCACTGAATTTTTATAATCTGCATTTGAACTGTTTCCCCATGGACCACAGGTGTCAGCAGCTGCACAGGTACTTTTCTGGTTAGCCAATCCTATTATTTAGCATAACTTTCACAAGAGAATTTAAGGTCTGTTGGGTACAATAGCCTTTAAAGAAGAATTTGCTATAGAACCTATCATGAGGGATATACTTCTGAGCATTGCTTCTTTTACTTTAAACCATGGAAAAGGGACCTAACAAATGCTGCCCTTTCTAGAAGAAGTCCAAAACAATGGTCTCCCAGAATTTTGTTAAAATTTTGTCAAAAAAAATTTTTGTGTTAAAAAATTATTTCTCTAGAAGAAGGCAACATTTGTTCTGGCAATCTGGCAATGCTCTCTCTCTTTCTTTCTTGCCAGATTAGTACAAGTTCTCTTTAACCCATGATGTAGGTTAATAGGAGTGAACCAATGTTTTGGTTTTGACTACTTAAGAGGCAATCCATGTACCATTAAAGTTTCTTACCTACATTGGGCCTTCATTTTTTATCTATCAAAATATAATTATCCATGTATAAGGCTGGCTGCAAACTCCTTCACAAATTAAAGTATACCCCAAAAGTGCACATAGTAGACTCCTTTTCCACTTCTATTGTTTGTAGAGACATAAGCAAGATAAATATTAAAAGATAAGAGTTTCCTAATAGTAGAAGTCTTAATCTATGAACTTGGGAAAAGCTGTTCACTTCTAGGATGCCATCCTCTTCTTGGGAGAAATTTCCCTGGTTAGTTTTACCTCAGGTTCCAATGGGTGCACAGTACCAAAAATGTTGAGGGAAACTTCTCAGTCGTGAGACCACGAACCCAAAGCCCAACGTCCTGAAGTTTTGTTATGGTGTGGATGGCAGGGACAGTCTTTCTTCGATGTTCTCAGAAGATCCAAACCATAAAAAGCTTCTTTTTTACCTGGTGAAAATACACTGTAGCATAATAGTCTGCTGATATAACATCAGTCATCTTGCTTGGGGAAGCTTTTATACAATCAGAAAACATGCACTGAAAATAATAATGGAATGAAATACCTTTATAAAATGTTTAAATGGCTGACCAGGTAATCAAATGTACCTGAAGCTTTGTTTTCCCAGGAATATGAGATTGAGAATTAGTCATAAACTATTTAAACCATTTCAGCATTAGCTGGTTTAACATGAAAGTATTTTCTTGATATTTAATTAATTTTTTGTCTTACTTGTGTTAATAGCTTTATACAAGGAAATTTGGTTATTTTTGTTGTTTATAATAACTTAGCATAATAACTATAATTGTGATTGGTAGCATATACTTAATAGAATTTTAGAAATCCCTTAAAATTTTGGAATATATATTAGTATTATTCACAAAAATATAGCCTAAAGAAGATTGAACATCATTTTGGCAATCCCATATACCTAAACACATCAAATAATCCTGTTTACCTCTTTTCTGGATGTTTTCAGGGGCTCTCTAATCCATCCAGAAAGCCAGGCATTAGGAAAGACAATTTTGAAACTGAAGTTTGACCTTGGAATTTCAGATTACTATACATTATTTATTTTGCTAAAATGATGACTCAAATTCTAAAGAAGCAAAAATCTTTTATAACTTTAAAAAAAAACGCATTCTACTGGTTTTACACACCTTGCATGTAAAATTATTTCTAATAGTCTTAATTGCATGTTACAGTAGTGACTCTTAGCAATTTTAACTTTAATGTAAAACCTGGTAAGTTATGTTCTAAGAAGGTTTGACTGTTTCTAGTATAGCTAGGGGTGTGGCTAACTCCACACGTCCCCAGGCCTTACCTAGATGGAAAGCAGACAAGTTGAACAATTTTTAAAGCCAAAGAAGCATCTTATAACCTTAAAGCATATAGCAAGGCTAATATTTGAACATAATTTAGACTACATGTTTACATTTTTAAGACAATTGTATTTTGCCAATAATCTTTAAAATTGTCTTTATTTTGCAAAGATTGCTAAAGAAATGTGAACTAAAAGGTATTATACTTTCTACTTTTCTGACAAAATATTTCATTTGAGCTTTTACTATTATTAAACAAGTTAATTTAAAACTTTAGAGGGGATAAACAGTGACTTTTTCTTTATATTTAACAGTTTTCACAGAGAGAAAGAGGCCAGAGACTGACTGATAAGAAATTTTTACCCTTTTGTCAGCATGCCAGGTTTCTGGGTTCTGTCTTTGAGTGGTCCTGGTGATCCTGCTTGACTATATGCAAGCAAACACACTGTCATGAATTAAGAATATTCACAAATAGTTTATAAATTTTGGAGAAACTAGGCACAGAGAGAGAAATACAACTTAAATTCTATTTGTGAGAGTATACCAAACACAAAGTATCTGGAATGCTAAAATCCAAAAAGTTAATTTAAGGAAATAAAACTGGTGTGCTCCATTAATTCCTGCAGGCCTGACAAAGGTAACTTAGGAACTCCAGAAAAATGGAACAAATCATGACTTGCTAGAAATGCATAGGAACACAAAACTAAATGAAAGTCTTCCACTAGGAACTAAAAAAAATCATAGTTTTATATGTAGGCATACACAAACAAAGCCAGAAGAAAATAAACAACAACAAATGAATGAAAACTAGAAGCAAAAACAAATAAGCAGGAAACCAACCCTAAAACTTCCTACTCAATTTACCGTGGAGGCTACAGCGTTACCTAGGGCCCCAGAAAACCCACATAATGAATACTTAATTCCTGTTACACAGTTCAATATTCCCAAGTTTATGAATACCATCATACATCCTGTACAATCAAGAAACCCACTTTAGGCACATGAGCAATAAGTACTCCAGCACTATCCATGCAAAACAGTCAACAGAGCATGAAGCAATGCCAGCATGTATGTAAACTTTGGCTTTACACTAAATCCAGCTTCATGCTTAAGTATATTAAAAAAGAATTGCCAAACTGCTGATGCATTTTTACAATACTTCTTACTTTAATGAAGACTAAGAGCTTTAACTATGAAAATGTTAATTAGCCAAATGTTTCCAATTCTTTATCAGGTTTTAAAGAATATTTTATTAGTTAAACTTGTTCCACATCATCTTTCTCGCTTCCTTAATGATTCTCTAACATTGTTTCATAAATAACCTTTCCAAATCTGTTATTTAAAGTAAGTTTTATGTTACTGGATGGCAAGTAAGAAAAAAAAAAAAAAGAAAAAAGAAAGTGACTTTTAGATAACTTCTGAATTCAAGAAAATTACTTTTTTTTTCACTAATAACATAACCCTTTCTGGCACATTTTGTATACAGAATTATGTCTTAACTAGAATTTTATCCTTAGTAACCCAAAACCTCAGTGAAAACCAGAAAGCAAAAAATTCTGAACTATTAGATATGAGCATTTATAGATAAGAACAATTCCAGCCCAGCATGGTGGCTCACACCTATAATCCCAGCATTTTGGGAGGCCGTGGTAACTGTATCACAAGGTCAGGAGTTCAAGAGCAGCCTGGCCAACATGGTAAAACCCCTTCTCTACTAAAAATACAAAAATCAGCTAAGTGTGGTGGTGGCCACCTGTAGTTCCAGCTACTTGGAGACTAAAGCAGCTCGGGAGGCTGAGGCAAGAGAATTGCTTGAACCCAGGATGTGGAGGCTGCAGTGAGCTGAGACTGTACCATTGCACTCCAGCCTGGGAGACAGAGTGAAACTCCATTCCAAAAACAAAAAAAAAGGAACAATTCCACAATTTTAGAAACATATTTCTACATATTACAACCCTTTCTTAATTGGAAATGACCTAGATAGTAAATGAGCGTTAAAAATAACTTTAAGATTTTAATTTACACAAAAAATTTACCTAAAACATTTATCCTGCTCACTGTACTTAATTTTTACTTTTAACAAGAGAAACATGAAACATCAATTAACATATATAAAAGGAACATTAGTTTGGTCCAGAAAGGTGGGAGAACTCAAAGCAAGGAGGGGTTTTGGGGCCTTTCAGATAACAAACAGTTGCATTCTTTTGAATTTCTGATGAGCCTTTCCAAAGGAAGTGACCAGGTATGCATTTATCTCAGTGAAACTTTGAAGAGAATGAGAGGCAGGCTCACCTAAGCAGCTCCCAGCTTGAATTAACACTGACATTTCAAAATATCTAGCAAAGACAAACATAAAATTCAGACAAAATGTATGCTGATAATTCTGAAGGCATTTCTATTTGTATTCCACCAATAATTTTAAAGTTAGCTTGCTTAGTAAAGTTATACTTTAAGTCAAGTGAACTTGAAAATTCATTAGATTTAACCAAAATTTTGGGTAAAGCAATTTCCATGGTAGTTTGATTTTTTTTTCTTTTTATGTCATTTAATTTTCTTTTTTTTTTTTTAATTGTACTTTAGGTTCTTGAGTACATGTGCAGATCATGCAGGATTGTTGCATAGGTACATACATGGCAAGGTGGTTTGCTGCCTCCATTCCCCTATTACCTATATCTGGCATTTCAACCCATGTTATCTCTCCCCAGCCTCCTCATTCCCCACTGTCCTTCCCCTAGCCCCCCAAACAGACCCCAGTGTATGATGCTCCTCTCCCTGTGTCCATGTATTCTCATTGTTCAACACAAGCCTGTGAGTGAGAACATGTGGTGTTTGATTTTCTGTTCTTGTGTCAGTTTGCTGAGAATGATGGTTTCCAGATACATCATGTCCCTGCAAAGGACACTAACTCATATTTTTTATGACTGCATAGTATTCCATGGTGTATATGTGCCACATTTTCCTTGTCCGGTCTATCATTGATGGGCATTTGGGTTGGTTCCAGGCCTTTGCTATTGTGAACAGAGCTGCAATGAACATACGTGTGCATGTGTCTTTATAATAGAAGGATTTGTAATCCTTTGGGTATATACCCAGTAATGGGACTGCTAGAGCAAATGGAATTTCTATTTCTAGATCCTTGAGGAATCGCCACACTGTCTTCCACAATGGTTGAACTAATTTACACTCGCCATTCTAACTGGCGTGAGATGGTATCTCAATGTGGTTTTAAGATTTGCATTTTTCTAATGACCATTGATGATGAGCATTTTTTCATACGTTTGTTGGCCTCATATATGTCTTCTTTTGAGAAGTGTCTATTCATATCCTTCACCAACTTTTGAATGGGTTTATTTTTTTCTTGTAAACCTGTTTTAGTTCCTCGTAGATTCTGGATATTAGCCCTTTGTCAGATGGGTAGATTGCAAAAATTTTTCCCATTCTGTTGGCTGCCGGTTCACTCTAATGATTGTTTCTTTTGCTGTACAGAAGCTGTGGAGTTTCATTACACCCCATTTGTCTATTTTGGCTTTTGTTGCCAATGCTTTTGGTGTTATAGTCATGAAGTCCTCGCCTATGTCCATGTCCTGACTGGTTTTGCCTAGGTTTTCTTCTAGGGTTTTTATGGTGTTAGGTGTTATGTTTAAGTCTTTAATCCATCTGGAGTTAATTTTAGTGTAAGGTATCAGAAAGGGGTCCAGTTTCAGCTTTCTGCACATGGCTAGCCAGTTTTCCCAACACCATTTATTAAACAGTAATCTTTTCCCTATTGCTTGTTTTAGTCAGGTTTGTCAAAGATCAAGTGGTTGTAGATGTGTGGCATTGCCTCCGAGGCCTCTGTTTTGTTCCATTGGTCTTTATCTCTGTTTTGGTGCCAGTACCATGCTGTTTTGACTACTGTTGCCTTGTAGTATAGTTTGAAGTCAGGTAGCACGATACCTCCAGCTTTGTTCTTTTTGCTTAGGATTGTCTTAGGCTATGCAGGCTCTCTTTTGATTCCATATAAAGCTTAAGGTGGTTTTTTTCCAGTTCTGTGACGAAGGTCATTGATAGCTTGATGGAGATAGCATTGAATCAATAAATTACTTTGGGCAGTATGGTCATTTTCACAATATTGATTCTTCCTAACCATGAGCATGAAATGTTTTTCCATCTGTTCATGTCCTCTCTTATTTCCTTGAGCAGTGGTTTGTAGTTCTCCTTGAACAGATCCTTCACATACTTTGTTAATTGTATTCCTAGGTATTTTATTCTCTTGGTAGCAATTGTGAATGGGAGTTTGCTTTTGATTTGGCTCTCTGTTAGTCTGTTGTTCGTGTATAGGAATGCTTATGATTTTTGCACATTGATTTTGTTTCCTGAGACTTTGCTGAAGTTGCTTATCAGTTTAAGGAGATTTGGGCTAAGATGATGGGGTTTTCTAAATATACAATCAGTTGTCTGCAAATAGAGACAATTTTACTTTCTCCTTTCCTAATTGAATACCCTTTATTTCTTCTTCTTGCCTGATTGCTCTGGCTAGAAATTCCAATACTATATTGAATAGGGGTGGTGAGAGAGGGTATCCTTGTCTAGTGCCAGGTTTCAAAGGGAATGCTTCCAGTTTTTGCCCATTTAGTATGATATTGGCTGTGGGTTTGTTGTAAATAGCTTTTATTATTTTGAGATACGTTCCATCAATATCTAGTTTATTGAGAGTTTTTAACATAAAGTGCTGTTGAATTTTGTCAAAGGCCTTCTCGGCATCTATTGAGAAAATCATGTGGTTTTTGTCTTTGTTACTGTTCATGTGGTAGATTACATTTATAGACTTGCATGTGTTGAACCAGCCTTGCATCCCCTGGATGAAGCCTACTCCATTGTGATGGATAAGCTTTTTGATGTGCTGTTGCAATTGTTTTGCCAGTATTTTATTGAAGATTTTTGCATCTATGTTCATCATAGATATTGGCCTGAAGTTTTCTTTTTTTGTTGTTGAGTCTGTGCCAGGTTTTGGTAACAGGATGATGTTGGTCTCATAAAATGATTTAGGAAGGATTCCCTCTTTTTGTATTTTTTGGAATAGTTTCAGAAGGAGTGGTATCAGCTCAGCTTTGTAAGTCTGGTAGAATTCAGCTGTGAACTCATCTGGACCTGGGCATTTTTTGGTTGATAGGCTAATAATTGCTACCTCAACTTCAGCCCTTATTATTGGTCTATTTAGTTTCGACTTCTTCCTGGTAGGGTTTTGACTTCTTCCTGGTTTAGGCTTGGGAGGGTGCAAGTGTTCAGGAATTTATCTATTTCTTCCAGGTTTACTAGTTTATGTGCATAGAGTTGTTTGTAGTAATCTCCTTTGGTAGTTTGTATTTCTGTGGAATCAGTGGTGATATCCCCTTTATCATTTTTTATTGCATCTATTTGATTCTTCTCTCCTTTCTTTTTTATTAATCTGGCTAGCAGTCTGTCTATTTTATCTTTTCAAAAAAACAGCTCCTGGATTTACTAATTTTTTAAAGTTTTTTTTGTGTCTCTATCTTCTTCAGTTCTGCTCAGATCTTAGTTATTTCTTGTCTTCTGTTAGCTTTTGAGTTTTCTTGATCTTGCTTGTCTAGCTCTTTCAATTTTGATGATAGGGTGTCAATTTTAGATCTTTCCTCGCTTCTCATGTGGGCATTTATTGCTATAAATTTCCTTCTAGACACTGCTTTAAATGTGTCCCAGAGATTCTGGGATGTTGTGTCTTTGTTCTCATTGGTTTTGAAGAACACCTTTATTTCTGCCTTCATTTCATTGTTTATCCAGTTGACATTCAGGAGGCAGTTGTTCAGTTTCCATGAAGTTGTGCAGTTCTGAGTGAGTTTCTTAATCCTGAGTTCTCAGGATTTCATTGCATTGTGATCTGAAAGACTGTTTGTTATGATTTCTGTTCTTTTGCATTTGCTGAGGAGTGATTCACTTCCAATTATGTTGCCAATTTTAGAGTAGGTTCAATGTGTTGCTGAGAAGAATGTATATTCTATGGATTTCAGGTGGAAAGTTCTGTAGATGTCTATTAGGTCTGCTTGGTCCAGATTTGAGTTCAAGTCTTGGATATCCTTGTTAATTTTCTGTCTCATTGATCTGTCTAATATTGACAGTGGGGTGTTAAAGTCTCCCACTATTATTGTGTATGAGTCTAAGTCTCTTTGTAGGTGGTTAAGAATGCGCTTTATGTATCTGGTTGCTCTTGTATGGGGTGTGTGTATATTTAGAATAGTTAGCTCTTCTTGTTGCATTGATCCTTTTACCACCACATAATGCCCTTGTCTCTTTTGATTTTTGTTGATTAAAGTCCATTTTATCAGAGGCCAGGATTGCAACTCCTGCTTTTTGTTTCGCTCTCCATTTGCTTGGTAAATCTTCCTCCATCCCTTTATTTTGATCCTATGTGTGTCCTTGCGCACGAGATGGGTTTCCTGAAAACAGCACACCAACGAGTCTTGACTTTTTATCCAATTTGCCAATTTGTGCCTTCTTTTGATTGGGGCATTTAGCCCATTTACATTTAAGGTTAATATTGTTATATGTGAAACTGATCCTGCCATTATGGTGCTAGCTGGTTGTTCTGCCTATTAGTTGATGCAGTTTCTTCATTGTGTCAATGGTCTTTACCATTTGGTACATTTTTGGAGTGGCTGGTGCTGGTTGTTCCTTTTCCATGCATAGTGCTTCTTTCAGGAGCTCTTGTAAGGCAGGCCTGGTGGTGACAAAATGTCTCAGCAATTGCTTGTCCATAAAGGATTTTATTTCTCCTTCACTTATAAGGCTTAGTTTGGCTGGATATGAAATACTAGGTTGAAAATTCTTTTCTTTAAGGATGTTGAATATCGGCCCACCGTCTCTTCTGGCTTATAGGGCTTCTGCCAAGAGATCCGCTGTGAGTCTGATGGGCTTCCCTTTGTGGGTAACCCAACCTTTCTCTCTGGCTACGCTTAGCACTTTTTCCTTTATTTCAACTCTGGTTAATCTGACAATTATGTGCCTTGAGGTTGCTCTTCTTGAGGAATATCTTTGTGGTGTTCTCTGTATTTCCTGGACTTGAATATTGGCCTGCCTTGCTAGGTTTGGGAAGTTTTCCTGGATAATATCCTAAAGAGTGTTTTCTAGCTTAGATTCATTCTCCCTGTCACATTCAGGTACACCTATCAAATGTAGATTAGGTCTTTTCACATAATCCCATATTTCTTGGAGGTTTTTTCATTTCTTTTCACTCCCTTTTCTCTAATCTTGTCTTCTCGCTTTATTTCATTGAGTTGATCTTCAATTTCTGATATCCTTTCTTCTGCTTGGTCGATTTGGCTATTGAAACTTGTGTATGCTTTGTGAAGCTCTGGTGCTGTGTTTTTCAGCTCCATTAAGTCGTTTATGTTCTTCTCTAAGCTGGTTATTCTAGTAGGCATATAGTCTAACCTTTTTTCAAGGTTCTTAGTTTCTTTGCTTTGGGTTAGAACATGTTGTTTTTAGCTCAGAGAAGTTTGTTATTACAAACCTTCTGAAGCCTGCTTCTGTCAATTCATCAGACTCATTCTCCATCCAGCTTTGTTTCCTTGCTGGTGAGGAGTTGTGATCCCTTGGAGGAGGAGAGGCATTCTGGTTTTTGGTGTTTTCATCCTTTTTACACTGGTTTCTTCCCATCATTGTGAATTTATCTACCTGTGGTCTTTGTAGTTGGTGACTTTCAGATGCGGTCTCTGAGTGGACGTCCTTTTTGTTGATGTTGAAACTACTTCTTCCTGCTTATTAGTTTTTCTTCTAATAATCAGGCCCCTTTGCTGCAGGACTCCTGGAGGTCCACTCCAGACCCTGCTTGCCTGGGAATCACCCATGGGGGCTGCAGAACAGTAAAGGTTGCTGCCACTTTCTTCTTCTGTTATCTTTGTCCTGGAAGGGTACCTGCCAGATGTCAGCCAGAGCTCTCCTTTATGAAGAGCCTCTTTGGATATACAGGGGTCAGAGAGCTGCTTGAGGAGACAATCTGTCCCTTTTCAGAGCTCAAGTGCTGTGCCGGGAGCTCCATTGCTCTTTTCAGTGCTGCTGGGCAGGTACATTTAAGTCTGCTGCAGTGGAACTCATAACCATCTCTTTTCCCAGGTGCTCTGTCCTGGGAAGGTGGGGCTTCATTTATAAGTTCATGACATGCTGCTGCCTTTTTTCAGAGATGCCCTGCCCAGCAAGGAAGTAGTCTAGTCGCGGTCTGCCGGCAGAGGAATTGCTGAGCTGCTGTGGGCTCTGCCCAGCTGCTGTATGAACTTCCTTGCAGTTCTGTCTACAGAGGTACAGTTACAACTGCCTCAGTAATGGTGGTCTGCCTCAGTAATGGTGGACTCCCTTGGTAATGGCAGACTGCCTTGGTAGTGGTGGACTGCCTCAGTAATGGCGGACGCCCTTTCCCCCACAAAGCTGGACCATCCCGGGTTCAGCTGTGCTTGCTGCAAAACTTTCAATCCAGAGCATTTCAGATTGCTGGTCTTTGTCGGGGTGAGACCCACTGAGCCAGATCACCTGGATCCCTGCTTTCAGACCCTCTTTTTCAGTTGAATGGGAGGCTCTGTCTCCCAGGTGTTCCAGGTGCCAGTTGAAACGACCACCCAGATTTGTGTGAGTTTTTGTATGGAAACTCATGGAACCAGCTGAAACAGCTGTGCTGGAAACTCGTGGTGCTTTTTGGCCCGGGAATCTCCTGGTCTGTAGGCCATAAAAACTGTAGAAGAAGCACAGTATCTGAACTGGAGTGCTAGAGTGGATGGAAAAGCCCCCGATGGCCTCCATTGGGTAGGGAGGGAGGTCCTCTGGGGATTACTCTTCCTGGGTGGGGCAGTGCCCTACCCTGCCTTGACTCACCCTTCTTGGGCTACACCCACTGTGCAAACAGTCCCATTGAGATACACATGGCACCTCGTTTGGAAATATGGTAATCACTCACTCTCTGCATTGCTCTTGCTGGGAACTGCACTCCAGAGCTGTTCCTATTGGGCCACCTTGGATTCCTCTCTCAGATAGTTTGAATTTTTTTTTTTTTTTTTTTTTTTGAGACAGAGTCTCTCTCTGTCACCAGGCACCAGGCTGGAGTGCAGTGGCATGATCTTGGCTCACTGCAACCTCCACCTCCCAGGTTCAAGCAATTCTCCTGCCTCAGCCTCCCAAGTAGCTGGGACTACAGGCATACACCACCACACCTAGCTAATTTTTGTATTTTTTTAGTAGAGATGGGGTTTCACTGTGTTGGCCAAGATGGTCTCGATCTCTTGACCTCGTGATCCACCAGCCTCAGCCTCCCAAAGTCCTGGGATTACAGGTGTGAGCCACTGCACCCAGCCAGGTAGTTTGATTTTTAAAGGCCAAGCCTTCCCAGACTCTAAAGGGCACTGGGACAAACCATACCACAGGAAGGTGTCACATATTAGCCAGGCCCCCTGCTTAGGACCGCAGCATAGAAGCCTGGATACATGCAATACCATTCCACTTTCTATTCACCAGTAAACTCCAGATTCCAAACAATGTTGGGACCAAACAGCATTGCAACTGGGATAGAAAATTCTAAGGAGGGTTAAAAGTAGACCTCAGAACCTCTGTGGAGAGCGTCCTCTTTGGAGTGACTGGGGTCCACAGAACCCACACAGAATCTTTGTGTGGGATCCAATCTTAGAGTTCCAGACGTCTCTGGCCTTAGGTGGGTGCCACACACAGGTTTTTCCCTCCAAAACCTACTGTGAACTTTATAAGAATCACCATGAACTGTAATGAGAACTGGATACCAGGTGGGCCTTTTTGTTCCTTAGCCAGTTGAGTATGATAAGTATTTAGTCTGGGTGTGGGGGCTCACGCCTGTAATCCCAGCACTTTGGGAGGTGGGTGGATCACGTGATCAGGAGATAGAGCCCATCCTGGCCAACACGGTGAAACCTCGTCTCTACTAAAAATACAAAAATTAGCTGGGCATGGTGGAGGAAGGATTGCATGAACCCAGGAGGAGGAGGTTGCAGTGAGCCAAGATCTCACCACTGCACTCCAGCCTGGAGACAGGGTGAGACTCTGTCTTAAAAAAAGAAAATAATTTAGCATAAGTAAAGAAAGTTTATGTCTCATGAAACATGTGAGTTTGCTCTGAGCTGTGCTGCATGCAGGGATCAGGGACCACACTTGGAAAACATTTAAAAAAAAAAAATTCCTCCCACTTCAGGGCAGGGCAATTATTCCCATTCATTCTTAGGACTTCAGGCAGTACTAGGGAGTGAACTCAGCCAATTGCTTTCCATTTCCAAGGAGCTACTAGGAAACAGCTGCTGAAAGACTGAAAAAAAAAGAGAGAGGGGAAAAAAGTGAAAAAGCCCCAGCTTCCTTAAGCAAATCAGGAGCTGGTAGTCAGGCATCTCAACATGGAAACCCCTTCGTTTTGGCCAGAAACCTGCAGTTGCTGCCATGTTTATGCGCTGTCCACCAAGGGCCCCAAGTTGGAAAGGAAGAGAGAGAGAGAGAGAGAGAGAGAGAGAGAGAGAGAGAGAGAGCCTCTGTGTGGAGCAGAAAGGAAAGGGAGAAAAATGAGTCCCTAACTTTGGGCTTACCTCTTCCTCCTGGCTGGCTCACCAAAATATATGTTACTGGTAGAAAGTGTACAGGTTCTTGGAGTCTTGAAGAAGGAATTGGACAAAACACACAAACAAAGCCAGGAAGGAATGAAGGGTTTTACTGAAGATGAAAGGACACTCCACAGTGTAGGAGCGGGCCTGAGCATAGGGGCTCAAAGGCCCCATTACAGAGTTTGAGTTTCAGTACTTCCTAGAGGATTCCATTGGTTACTTGGTGTACACTCCATGTACATGGAGAGGATGAAAGAAAGTTACAAAGTCATTTTCAATGTATGCCCTATGGAGCAGGTGTTTCCTGTTATAGCTGAAGTGTGAATTGGCCTTGTATTCTGTACCTCCGCACCCTTCTTTCCTGCCTGGTTAGGACAGCTCTGTTATTGCAGCTAGGCAGGGACTTCCTGCCTAGCCCTCACTGAGGTGTAAATGCTGCAGCTTCCTTCCCACCTCACAGATGAGCAAAGGCAGGCTCAGAAACATTGAAAGACATGCCTGAATCCACACTGTAAAGTTTTAGCAACACAATAGCTTAAACATTAAAAGTATCCATTTAAAACAATCACCATTTTTTATGTCAACAATAAGGGTGATTTGCATAAAAGAGACAGATGCTCCTTGTACTAGTTTTCTGGTTGTAATTTTTGTTAGCTTTTTGACATGATCTCCAGATTAAAGTTTACCAAAAATGTGATCATGTTTTGACTCCCACTAAAGCCAGTCCTTGGATTCCATGATTTTCATGCATTATCTGCCATTCTTCTATGGCCTGCACATGTCTGTCAGTCCACTCTGCAAATGGGGAAACTGAGGCTCAGTGTAGGTGGGCACCCTGCCACAAGTCCTGATGGAACTGGTTAGGCGTCTGCACCCAGGTGCCTGTGCCTCCCAAGCCCATATTCTTTCCATCCCCTCGAGCGGCCTCTGTAGTCAGGCCTCAAAGATCTGTTCTTTAGGGTTTAAAGCGAGTGTTCACAATTTGGGACTTAGCTGTCCTGTGTCCCAAGAGTTGGAAACCTCTCCCTGTCTGGTACTTTCCACCCTTCAAAAGTCAGCTCAGCCTCTCTCTTCAGAAACAAGATCTTGTAATCCAGCAAAGAGATGGACGAGGTGGGGAAGGGGGAGGGGTGGGCAAAGAGGAGGGCTCAGTGGCTTCACTGATGACAAAGAGGCAGCTGGAGGCTCCCTGAAGAGACCAAAGCCCAGGACTGAAGGCTGGAAACCTTCCAGAAGCGGAACCAGAGCCAACAATAGAGGAGTAGCAATTAAAACTCCACAGGCCTGGGCCCAAGGGCCAGTGCCTCCCAGCGCCTTGTGCCCGCCTGGCAAGGTCCTGCCTGGGGAGGTGGCTTAGCACAGCCCAGGGACAGGGCTGCAGTGACCTGTGGGGAAAACCCAGAGCAGAGGTGGGGCCACATTCCACCACTTTCCCACCCAGCTGGGAGCCGGCAGACCCCTCTAGGCACCACGCTTCGTGTAGGGCAACGCAGGCACCAAGAGAAGAACCCCAGGGGTGGACACGTGTCACTCATTTTAAAGCTCTGAACAGAAGTGGCTGTTTAATCTCCTGTTGAAGCTGGATTATCTCCGCTTCTGCTAATAAAAGTTGTCATTTATGGAGCGCTTATACCAGCCACCTTTTATCAAAGGGAATGTGATGTTCCTCATGCTGAAGGTGAGGCTTGGATCATCTAAATAATTTTCTCAAATCATGTGGCTAGCAGGAACAGAAGCTATTGCTTACACACAAATCTCCTTGATGCCAAATCTCATGCTTCTGGCCACTGCTGGCGTCAGTCTCCACATGTGCTGCAGCCTACGTGGCCGGGCGTCCAGCCTCCATGAGTCGAGCCCTCATCCTAATCTATCCCTTAAGGGCTGTGCACTCATCTGGCCACTCCCGTTCTCTTGAAAGGCTTTGCTGATTGACTCACATTCCCCTGGTTCCCCATGTTTTGGCAGCTCCTCTCCCCTCCTCACCCTCTGGGTGCTGGATGCCCAGGGCTCCCTCCGGGCCTTCCTTCCATCCCAGTCCTCACTCCCTGCCTTGGTGCTCTGGTTTACTCGGACCCATAGCTCTGCAGACCCTCTTCCCCAGCCTCCCTTTCCAGCCTGGACTCAAGACTGGAATCTGCCAGGACATCTTATAACATCTCAAAGCTCTTTTGCAGGCTGGAGTGCAGTGGCATGATCTCAGCTCACTGCAACCTCTGCTTCCCAGAGGCTGTATTTGTATTTTTAGTAGAGACGAGATTTCACCATGTTGGCCAGGCTGGTCTTGAACTCCTGACCTCAAGTGATCCACCTGCCTTGGCCTCCCAAAGTGCTGGGATTACAGGCATGAGCCACCACACCCAGCCTCTGACTTCCTATAGTATCTCAGACCTCGTGTGCCCAAGCCAGAAGTCTCCACTTTATTGCTATGCCAGTCTTTCCCACCGCAGTTAACAGCATCAACCTTTACTCAGATGCCCACACTCCACACCTAGGACATACCCTTAATTTCTACTTTTTCTTCACCTGATTCTTCCAGCCAGGGAACCAGCAAGCTGTTGGGCCTCTGTCTTCCAAACATACCCTGACTCTGTCCACCTCTCCCACGGCTTCTTCACCACCCAATCAGGCTCCAGCCTTGCAGCCAGGACTCCTTGTCACCTATAAGCCCTTCTCTGTGGGGCACTGACATGCAGCTCTGTGAAATGCGCTCCCGGGTCCTCCCCTCCCATGGTTTCCACCCTCTGAGAAACATCCAGACCATCACCTTTGGCCCAGGACCCTGCCAAGTCTGCACAGCCATATCCTGCCTCATATCCCAGGGCGCTGTCTGCTGCTGCCTCTGTGGCCTTCCTGGAAACTTTAAACTATGTCTCAAACTGGGATCCCTGGAGGAGCATCGTCAGCATCCCCTGGGACCTTGCTAGAAATGCAAATTCTCGGATCTCATCCTGGACCTGCTGCCTCAGAAATTCTGGGGATGTGCCCGGCAATGCACATTTGACAGTGTTAAATGGACTCAATTATTTCCCCCAAAATTCATACGCTGAAGCCCTAAGCCCAGTGCGACTGTGTTGGAGATAGACCTTTAAAGAGGTAATTACAGTTAAATGATGTCATTAGGGTGAGTCCTAATCTGGTAGCACTGTGTCCTTATTAAAAACGAGGAGGACACAGACACACATGGAGGGAAGGCCACATGAGGACACAGGGAGAAAATGACCACCTGCAAGCCAAGGAGTGAGGCTTCAGGAGAAACCCCCTACTTATACCTTGATCTTGGATGTCCAGCCTCCAGGACCAGGAGAAAGTGCATTCCTGTTGTTTCAGCCACCCCGTCTGTGTCTTTGTCACCGTGGCCTGAGCAGGCTAAGATTGGGTGGGTCTGGGAAGCTCCGCCCTAGCACACCAAGCTGGCTCCCACCTGGGCATCTTCACTGGAGCTTTGCCTCTGCTAGACGCAGCTGTCCCCGCTCTCCTATGGCTGGCTTCTCTGCAGAGGCATGCACTGGGATGTCGTCTCCTTAGAAGGCCTTTCCCTGATGTCTCAGGACAGTGGCCCTGCTATGGCCCCCCTCAGGCCCCCACCCCCCCTGCTCTCCAGGGATGGTCCCGTGTTCCCTCTGGCAGACAGACTATCACTATGGGTCCTCTTGCTTCTTTGTGGCCATGTGTTTGCCCGGTGTATTCTGCACACTATGACATGAGATCCTTAAAAGCAGGATTATCATTTCTTGTTCAACATTTAATTCCAGCACCAAAGATAGTTCCTTCAATAGACAGTAAGAGCTTGATAGTTGGTGAATGAGCAGGAAATCCCCCTCTTGATATAACAGAGATGGGAAAGGTCAGGGAGGCCTGGGAGGACATTTGGAATGGCTTCTCGCCTTGGACACCCAGATGCCACACATACTTTCAAGGTCCCAACCTACAAGGGCAGGATCCGGCAGTCGATCTGCAGCTGGACTCCCAGGATCCAGATCTGGGCTCGGCGCTGACCAGTCTCGTGACCTCAGGTACGTGACCTTGACTCTCTAATAACAGGAAATGGTTCTGTTGCTGTTACCATGATGATGATGATTATTGAAGCACAGAAAGAAAATCCAAATGCTGTGAATTCTTGTTCCTCTGAGTGTCTGAGCAAGTGAGGATCAGAGGAGGACTGTGGAAGGAACCCCTTCTTTGATAAAAATTCTGTGGCCCTTCCTCTGAAAGCCACTCCAGACCCCACGAGTCCTGGCTGTCATGCTGCACAGCGCAGGCGTGGCATCCACACTACACCTGTGTGGCCCTCCTCGGGCTTGCAGACCACCTGCCAGAGCCCTAACTTGCAGCACTGAGTCCCAGGGCCACGGAGACTGGGAGTCGCTTCTGCCTGCAAGGACCACCTTAGCGATCATGAGCCTGGGGAAACGTCTCTGCTGTCAGGCCTTCCACCTCTGCAGAAAGGATTCAGCCATGTAACCTTGACAGGAAAATCATGACTTCCAAATTACATCTGAGAATTCCTTCCCTTTCTAGAGGTTGATGTCTCTCAGATCTCTTGGGATTCCTTTATTGAGCACATTGCCTAACTCAGCAGCCTGCAGGATGGGAAGAAGGAGAAGCTGAGGTCTCACTCCCACAGGTGCTCCAGAAGCACAGAGCAGGGCAGGGGCAGCCTGGATGAGGAACAGCACAGGGCCCTGCTGGGGTCGGGGTTCCTTTTGGCCTGGCAGCAGAGGTGGCTGTCCCAATACTAGCTCATTTCTTCTTGTGACACCCACTTCCCCGTTCTGGAGAACTCAAGGTGAGAATAAACATGTAGTGAGAATATGTGAATGACTGATTTTTTTCATTTCCGTGAACTTTTTGGCTCCAGACTGCTCACTGACTGCTTCATATTGCTATCATCTTTAGTATTTCTGGCTGGATTTTATCATTTTAAAATATGATATGGTAAACCATTACAATTGATTTTCATTTTGGTTAAATTTGGAGTGATATGGTCCTATCAGTGAGGATTAAATTTGTAATGTAGGCTGGCATAAAACTCAGCCAACTGCTATTTCTGGGAGAGTAACAGAAAGTATTTCTCCCCTTAGTAAGAGACTTCTATGGCTAATGCATCACCTACATACTCTTGTTCATGTCACACCTGGCTGTCCCCTGAAAATACATCTTCTTAGCTAAATATGGTCTCCTGGATGAACTGCTGTGGGCTCATTGATAGATGCATGGATGGATGGGTGGATGGATGGATGCATGGATGGATGGATGGATGGATGGAGACTTTAAAGGATAATGTTGCTTGGAGGATAAATTCACACATGAGCTGCAGAAGTCAAATAAGATTCAAAGTGTTCTGAATTCTTGTGAAGTGAGAATTTTCCCACTAAAAGTGCATTTGAAGAATGAACAGAATTTGCAGAGCAACAGTTTGTACTCTGGATGCCGTATGTATAATGGGGCAAAAGGAAACAATGCCTGTTCCCAACAGGACAGAGTTCCAGTGAAAAGACATTCTACTTTCTATTCAAAGACATGTTTTAAAGCTCCAAAGTGGGTAAATCCACATTGCATATGCCTGGATGGTTTCTGATATCATAAGTTTATGTCTGCAAGAAGCTAGTATCGGCTGACAGAGAAAGCAGTGTCTGGAAGACATGCTTGCACAAAGGGGTGTCTTATGACCTAGAGCTCTTCTTTTGAGTTTCAGAGAAAAAATAAATTATCTCCCCTAAGCATTGTTGGATATTATGTCTTTTTAAGATTTTCAGTCTGAAAGCTTAGTATTAGTAACTACTATATGGCAGAAATTCTGCTAAACACTGTCCCTGAAATGTGAGTACAATGAATTATTCCCATTTTACAGATGAGGAGAGGAAGGTTTAAGGAAGACTCCAATGTAGATCTATTTCCAAAACTTGTGCTCTTAACAGCAAGCTCTACAGAAGGTATCACTTTTTCCTGCCTTAACTGTGGTAGCACCAGTTACTTATACTAACCCTATCACTCACAGCAATTAAAAAACCCTGATGAAATATGTGTGAATCCTCTTAGAAGCAGGGAGGAGCTAGTCCATAGTGAAGAATTGCCAAACCTGAAGAGCAGTCTGAAGGCATTTCCCACACAGCGATTTGAACATTTGTTCTGGAAGGTCTCATGGAACACAGGTACAGACATCAAAGTCCAAGACTCACACCAGGTAAAAAGTCCAACAGATTTCCCGCACTGAGCCAGGACCTCAGGACGTGGCCCCAAGGTTGGGGGCGAACCAGAAGAGGGCCAGGCCTTCAGGAAGTATAATCCCTCTCAAAATAAAAAATGCAAAACTCAATTTAAAACTCAGCGGAGAGGTCTTAACAGATTAGACACAGCTGAAGACAGAATTTATGATCTGGTGAGGAAGAGAATGCAGAGACATGATCTCTGTATGCTTCATTTGCAAACGAGAGAGAGGGAGGGAGAGAGAAAGAGAAAAGAGATTGGGATGAGTAGAAAGAATTCACATACATCTACTCAGAGTCTCAGCAGGAAGGGAGAGGAAATGAGGCTGAACAAATATTTAAAGAGGTAATGGTCGAGACATTTCCTGAGCCACTGAAAGGCATTGTTGTAGTCCGCTGGGGCTGCCATAATGAATTATCACAAGCTTCGTGGCTTAAAACATCAGAGATGTCTTATCTCACATTTCTGGAGGCTGAAGTCCACACTCGAGGGGCCAGCAGGGCTGCACTCCTCTGAAGCGTCTAGGGAAGGACCCAGCCGGGCCTCTTCCAGCTTCCGATGGCTCCTGGCAATTCCTTTTCTTATTGTTTCCTCTCAGATCCGAGTCTTTCCTCCCACATTTAATTCTAAGCACCAAGGAGAAACCAGGACATGCCTTCAATGCTTTGCTTAGAGAAATCGCCTTAGCTGAAAGTCCATGGTCGTCAATGACAAGCTTTACTTTTCCTAAATGGTTGAGGGCTCACCAAAAGATGATCTCATCTTAACTAATGACAGCTGCAAAGACCCTGTTTTCAAATAAGGTCGTGAACGCTGACGTTCCAGGCAGACATGTATTTTGGTGGAGGAACACCATTCCACCCAGCGTAGACCTGAATCCACCCATTTCAGAGGCCCAGTGCATCCCTAGAAGGAGAATTAAGAAAGTCCACACCTAGACAAATCACAGTACAACGGCACAAGGCCAGAGATAAAGTGTCTCAGAAGCCGGCTGTGAGAGAAAGAGGTCAGAAGTCATCAAATGAAGTGTGAAGTTTTTGCAGACATGCCAAGCATGATCAAAAATGCCCAATTATAACAGGTACCAAGTTTTTGACGGCTTGAGGTGAAAAAAAAATGCTCTGGGGTTCAGAGAGCAGAAAGGAGGGTGGTTGTGACCCTGTGAATCCTTGAACAAACTGGAAGCCGTTTGTCAACTATTTGTAAAGTACAGAGCTGAGCAAAATCGTCTCACATTACCTAAAGCTCAAAGTCCTTCCATCACTCCTAGAATGACTATTGCGCAACTACTGGTGCCAGGCGTGATAAGGATGAGGAGCGGGGCGTGCTATTCCCTCCCACTTGACAAGAGAAAAGGCTGAAATGTGCATGGTCAAGGTTTAAAAATACTAAGAAAGACAGTCCCACAAGGTGCACCTGTGCCCTGTGTTGTCTGCATGTAATTTGGTGCATGCACTCTTTCACGGGTTCTAGACTCCTTGACTATAGCAACCATTTATTGATTTTTTTCCTCTCTCTGGCTTCTGACCTCCCTCTGGAGAAAGATCTGAGGTGTTTGGCTTAGGAGGGTGGACTCCCCACTGCTTGGTGCTGTCATGGTAGTGAGTCCTCTGAAGATCTGGTTAAGTGCGTGGCATCTCCCCACTCGCTCTCTCTCTTGCTCTTGCTCCGCCACGTGAGGTGCCTGCTCCCCCTTCACCTTCTGCTGTGAGTAAAATCTCCCTGAGGCCTCCCCAGAAGCTGAGCAGATGCCCCTGCTGTGCTTCCCGTAAGCCTGCAGAACCATCAGCTAATGAAATCTCTTATAAATGACCTAGGCTCAAGTTTTTGTTCTTTGGATTTTTTTTTTTTCCAGAGTTTTGTTCTTCTCGCCCAGGTTGGAGTGCAATGGTACTATCTTGGTGCACTGCAACCTCTGCCTCCAAGATTCAAGTGATTCTCTTGCCTCAGCCTCCCAAGTAGCTGGGATTACAGGTGCCTGCCACCACATTCGACTAAGTTTTGTATTTTTAGTAGAGATGGGGTTTCATCATGTTGGCCAGGTTGATCTCAAACTCTTGATCTCAGGTGATCCGCTCACCTCGGCCTCCCAAGGTGTTAGGATTACAGGCATGAGCCACCATGCCCAGACAGGTATTTCTTTATAGCAATGCAAGCACTACCTAACACAACAGCCTTCTACTAAATCCCTTATAATGGTCAAGACTCGTTTATTCATGTACATCTATCTAGAGATAGAAACACAGACTCACATAAACATCCATAAAAAGTCTGGGTAAAAATGAATATGAGAATGAAAACCCATGTGCACCAATAGTCTTCCTGCCATCAAAGCAGTGAAATGTTTTCCTGACCCCTAGTACCCAATACTCACACTATTTTTTTTCTTTGAGATGGAGTCTCACACTGTCACTAGGCTGGAGTGCAATGGCGCCATCTCAGCTCACTGCAACCTCTGACTCCTGGGTTCAAGCAATTCTCCTGCCTCAGCCTCCCGAGTAGCTGGGACTACAGGCGGACACCACCACATCCAGCTAATTTTTGTGTTTTTAGTAGAGACAGGGTTCCACCATGTTGGCCTGGATGGTCTCAATCTCCTGACCTTGTGATCTACCTGCCTCAGCCTCCCAAAGTGCTGGGATTACAAGCGTGAGTCACCACACCCGGCCTGCACTATTCTTTAGTAAGAAATATTTTTTTCCCCTCACTCTTTTAAGTAGTTACTGTTAGAACACATCTTAATTTTTGTCAGAATTTTGTGGCATCTTCTGAGTCTGCGAAAGTGATGAGGAGAGTGTGGGTATTAAATAGCTAGGTGTATTTCAAACACTGCGCATATGAAAAGAATAACTTTCATCAACAACATGTTGAAGGAATTTAAAATTTTCATTGAGCACAGAATAAAGAGTGTATTTTCTCTGCCAGCGTTCTATGACTTCTCATTGAATTCCTTTAGTCATATGGAGATCAGGGTAAATATTTCTTTTGCCCTCTTAGAGTTGTACATTACACAATTTTCCCTTTTAGTCTTTTTTTTGAGACAGAGTCTCATTCTCTTGCCCAGGCTGGAGTGCAGTGGCATGATCTTGGCTCACTGCAACCTCTGCCTCCTGGG
>PVKP010016153.1:31906-48910 GCA_004027715.1 Plecturocebus donacophilus | reverse complement strand
GGCTGCTTATTTGTTATTTTCATCCCCTATTCCTTCCTGTCTCCATTGTTAAGCACAATTATTGGCATAAAAGAGGTTTTTAATACCCATTTTTAGACTGTATTCTAGCCTGGGCAATAAAACAAGAATCCCATTCTCTCTCCCTCTTTCTCTTCCTCTTTCTTTCTCTCTTTCATTCTTTTTTTTTCTTTCTTTTGCTCTTTCTTTCTCCTTTTCTCTCTTTTTCTAAAAAAAAAAAAAAAAGACTGTGCTTTCCTCGTTGAGTGGTCTCAGGATCCTCATTAAAGATTATTTTAATCATGTACATGAGGGTTTATTTCTGGGCTATTTTGTTCCATTGAATTATTCGTCTTTATGCCACTACCACACTGTCATTATTCTTGTGGCTTTGCAATGTTTTGAAATCACAAAGCTTGAGACTTTAAATTTCATCTTTTTTTCAAGATTCTTTTGACTATTCAAGGTACATAGCAACTCCGTATAAATTTTACAATGACTTTTACTATTTCTACAAAAATGTCATTGTGGTATTGATAGGAACTACATTGAATCTGTAGATTGCTTTGGGTAGTATGAACATCTTAACAGTATTAAGTCTCCCAACCCATGAACACAAGATGTCTTTCCATTTAATTATCTCTTCTTTCATTTCAAATTTCAGTAACATTTTGTCATTTTCAGTGTAAAAGTCTTTCACTTTTACATAAAAATTTTAAAGGATGTGCCACAAGTTGTAAAGATTATTTGAATAAAAAAACTACAGCTAAAGGTAATGTAAAAGGGGACAATATCACTGAAAAAAAGATCAGACTTTGCATAACATAAATAGTGGTATTTTATACTTATTTGTTCAACAAACCTCTACTGATCTCTTACTATAACCACATTTGCACAAAGGAGCGGGAATGCTGAAATTAACGAGACATAATGTTCACTTTCTGGAGAGAAAGACATGAAAACCAACCATGTCCTTTTAATGACACAGCCTTCATGGAAGTGAGCTCAGAGTTCCATGCTATACAGAATAAAGGGTACCAGCTAGAGGAAGTGGAGTAAGGAGAAGCTTCTAGGAAGGGAGAACACCAGCATGGAGACTTCAAGCATGGACAAAAATAAGACAAAAAAGCCAACTTCATGAAGATTGCTGTTACCTCTGTTTTGTATTGATAAAGTGAGAAGAACATAAGTAGAATGAATTTATGAATTTTGTGCAAAAATCAGCATCATGAATTCATAGTCCAATGCAGAGCCAATTTATAAATACACTTTAACAATGGTAATAATTAAAATGGTTATTAAACCCTTACTGTGTGTTAAGCACCACAGAAAGTATCTTATGTGCATTGCCTCATTTAACCCTCACCGCAATACCATGAGGTAAGTAATGTCATTAGTCTCAATTTATAGAAGAGAAAACAACAGCTTAAGGAGGTTAAGTAACTTGCTTAAGGTCATGCAGCTAATTAGTGGTAGAGCTAGGATTCAAACCATCATTTGACAGCAAAGGTGCAGCTTTCCCTATAAGCAAATGTATACATGAAAATATATATGATGACATGCATTTTTAAACTTATTTCATTGAGGCTGAAACGATGTTTCTGAAAAAATCTAAAACATATGTGCTGAAAAGAAACCTGCAGATTACTCTCAGGCAGAATATATTAGATATATTTGCTATTGAGAAAATTACTGATACTAGTTTAAGATGTTACTATTAGAATCCTCCCTGGTTTCATCTCAGGCTTTTTCATAACTACAAAACGACATAACATAACTGCCTCTGGGATCCTGGACAAATCTGCAGAGGTTATGGAATAGGTGAAAATCTAGGAGCCTGACTTACTTCTTTAATTACCGAACAAAGTACAAGTGATCACCAGGGAAAAATAAAATGCCCTTCTTTATTAACTAGACAAATACAATAGAAAAATTATGGTTTCTAAGCAATGTTTATCTTACTGTTGCTCCTAAGCAAATTTATTCCTACTAGACAGGAATAGATAATTGTACTCAAGGTAAGATGATAATATTAACAAAAAGATAAGTTTAAAATGCCAAGAATTAAATATTGCTTATAAAATTGAGCTAAGACTAATTAGACATGGTAAACAATAAAAGGAATTCATATTAAGTTGTCCAACTAAAGCAGTGATTTTCTTCTTTGTGATTGCTATAAAATGTATTGTTTTCATTTAATAAGCTTCATCTATAGGATCAGCACTACAATAATTTTGTTTCTCTGTGTATTCCTCACTGTTTGACACAAGTCCTTGAAAAAAAAAATTATTACCTTAACTTTGTTTATACTCCAGTGATTGTTGTTTGACAATTTAGTCAAATTGGAAGGGGTAGGGGGACGGAGAATGACACAAGATTTTTTCAGATTATGCAATTCTTAGGAAACTTCTTTTGCTCCACACAACCCATCACCACCCATACATGCCGTGCACCCAGTGTCTGAGAAACTTCAAAACCTAAAGAGATAATTAATTTCGAGATTTAAATTGGAATAATCCCAGTTTAAGAGAGATCTCTCTTCTGTTTTCTCTTTCAATTCTTGTTGCCATTTATGTTCCATACTGAAATTTAGAGGGAGATTCACGTGACATCACAAAGACAATCTGTTTTTGTTCTTTCTCATGCATGCTTCTTTTAGTTCTGAGGATGTAGGTAGAGCAGTTAATCAAAAATTAACCCACTGGGGCCCACAGACATTTGTACTGCAGAGGCTAATCATGGGGCAAACACTTATATTAACATAAATTTTGGCCAAACAAAAGCTACATTTTAAATGCTTATATTAAGTATGATTTTTTTGACATAGGAAATATAAACTTTCATAGGCATTAGATTCAGGTACATAATGAGATTTCGGAAAATGTCCATAATTAGGATGTTAAGAAATAAGAAAAATAAATCTAGCTGTGAATACATGATTATACACATAAAGCCACATGTGCATACACACACATGCACACAGAGATGCTTTGGAAAATGTTAATATTTTTGAGAAGCTTGTATCTAGGCTCCACTTTTGGCAAAGACATCTTTGACAGAATTCTTGCCATTTTTTCTTAAAAGGGATGAAGGCTATTTAACCAACTTGCTAGACAGAATTTCTTGCTAATGAAAACGGTTATGTTAAAAAATCAGGCAGAATGTTAAAATAGTATGTATCTGCTTTCAATGCATTTTAGTCCCAAATGGACTAAACACTGTTGTCAGCAAGTAAACGGGAGATAAGGGACAGACCAAGAATACATCATGTGGAAAAAATTGCATTAGGCCAAGGGAACAATATTCCTCAAATACTGCTGAGGCTAGGATAATAAGAAATGAAATTTACACAAGGGGTGGGAGAAGATAAGCCTAGATCCTGCTGAAATACTGCCCTGAAATTGTCAAATTTAAGCATATATTTAAATATGAGAAATATACGAGCATATGTACTAAATTTATATATACTATTTAGTCAATGTTTTCATATATCTATATACACATACACACATATATATATATACACACAGATACACACACACACACACACACACACACACACACAGAACCATGGGGGTTCTTTCTTTTCAGGAAATTATCCTAGCACAAAAGAAAATAATCATATCCTCAGTCAAATTCTAGTTTCAATTATATTCATGTCATGTTCTTCATGCAAAATAGCAGAGGTACACTAGGGTAGAATTGCTGGAATTAACCTTCTGTTCCTCCTTTGGTTTTTAAGAGGGCAAGATCAAAGACTAGGTCCCATAAAATCCATTAAAATAAAAACAGAAATTGCTGGGGGCTGAGGAAGAACTCCAAAGAAAATTACCTCCTCCCTTTTAGTACAAAGCACTGTCAGAAAGCACTTCCCTTTATTTAGATCCTTTTATACACTACCTATAATTCAAGTGAGAAGGAGATTGGTTGATTTATCTGGGGAAGGGATTTTACATGGAGGAAAATTAAAAGAAAAGAAATAGAGTTTTAAATAGGCCTTGCTGAGTGGATAGATAAACCCACTCTGTGTATATGTATCACTTCCAAATACTGGACTGACCCCAAGACCTGGCTGTGTTTGCTGAGACCTCTCATTGTGCTTATTTATTTCTGTGCATTATCCTGTAATGGCCCCATGGAGATGATCTTCTTTCAGCACCATCTGCTACTAGGAAAAACAAGAACGTACACTACACCTGTTACAAGCTTCTCTGCATTCTAAGCCTTTTCTCTAGACAAAATGGTAAATTGTGTAAGTAATAAACAGGAATCCACCAGCCAATAGAAATATACAGGTCCTGATGCTGGCACATTTTATTCAAGTTCCTCCCTGGTATTGAAATTATAATTTTACCAGGTAAAGTAATCTAAGAACATGTGGGTGCTTAACACCAGAACACAGCCAACTGGTTATCCAAAGATTGTCTCGGGACTTTACATTCTGTGGATGTAATTTCCTCCAGAAGTACTGTACGGCATAAATATTTATGATCAATAGTCTAAGAAATCACAAAACTTGCTTGACATCAGCAGTGGTAAAGTATATCAATACTAATTTAATAAATATTTACTGCATCCAAACTAGGGCCAGGCGCCACACTGGATACTGAGGAAAACGGTCTTTTTGCACCAGGGCAGAGGAATCCTTTCGCCTTTCACTCACTTTCAGCTTTTGCTTCCTTCAGCCCTTGGCATTCATCACCTTCTCCCTGCAGAGGACAACCCAGAGGCAAAGTTGACTGCAAGCCAGCTTTTTAAGAGCTCTTCGGAGACAGATCTTTTCTAAACACCCCCAAAGGCTACTCCCGCATGTGTAGTTTCATAAAAACTATGTTGATGAAAAACTTCCTGTTCTAGGAAAAAAATTATCTGGTGCTAAACATATTCCAATTTTTTTAAGTCTAGTATTTTATCACAGGCTACTGTCTTTACTTAATTAGCAATGAATAATATGCAGAAATATTTACTGACATCAGTTATAGCCCCAAAATTGTAGTCAATGCTTATGAAAACTACAAAAGGTGTTACTGATATGATTTGGCTCTGTGTCTCCACTCAAATCTCATCTTGAATTTTAATCCCCACATGTTGCGGGAGGGACCTAGTACGAGGTGATTGGATCATGGGGCTGTTTCCCCCATGCTGTCCTCGTGATGGTGAGTGAGTTCTCATGAGATCTGATGGTTTAAAAGTGTGGCACCTTCTCCATCTCTCTCTCTGCTGCCATCATGTAAGACGTGTCTTCCTTCCTCTTCGCCTTCCACCACAATTGTAATTTCCTGAGGCCTCCCAGCCATGAGAAACTGTAAGTCAATTAAACCTCCTTTCTTTATAAATTACCCAGTCTCAGGTAGTTTTTGTAGCAGTCAGAAAATGAAATAAAACAGTTACTATTTCATATTGGAAGCAATTAAAATTTTTGGAGACCTGCTCTATTCTAGGCACTGTCAGATCGGTCTTATCATGGATTCCTAATCTTTTCTGGACTTCACCTAAGCAGCTAGATAACAACTATTATCTCAAGTGGTAAGTTGTTCACGAGTCCTATGTGAATAAAAACAAGAGAGAAAATAAAGTGGTCTAATCAGAGCAGGGTTTGTAAAGGTTGTGGGATTTGATCCAGGCTTTAAAAAAGGGAAAGAATCTCTAAGGAGAAAGAGGATAGAAAGATATTCCGAAAAGAGATGATTGCAGTTACCAGAAAAAAAAATGATATGGAAAAATCAGTAAAACTCTATTAGCAGGGGTAGGAAAAATCACCTACTCTTTGAATTGGGGTCAGATGAGTGTGTGTACACGTGTTATAACTTAAGGAATGTACATGTGCTAAATGTGTGCAAAAGAAAAAAAAAGAAAAACAGAGACTATTTGATTCATCAAAATACCTCCATATATAATTGCTTTGAGGAATAATAACATCTCAGATTGCCATATCATGCTTATATACATTACAAAGAAATATCAATAAAATGCCTAGCCCACAATTAGAAATATGTCTTGTACAATGAGTATCTCCCATTTGAATAAGTCAGCCTTAGCAACAAATGAATCTTGTCTATTAATTAAATGTGTTAATCTTTCACATTCAAATTTCAATAGAAGAACTTTGGAGAGAAGACAGTAGAATGCTCTTATACCAAGAAATCTAAATTTATAGCCACCTCACAGGAAACAGATCCAGGCATTGTTATGGATCACCCAATAAAGACATTTGCTGAATGCATGGCCACGATCAAAAAAGTACATAAATTATGCTGTATTAAGAAGTAAATAGGGAATAGAAACAATGCCATACAGCTGTAACCAGTAGGGCATCCTCACTTGTCTGTGTAGTAGATTCTGCTCTTATCACTTGACTACCAAAAACAAATACCTTGGGAGATGGCAAGACATGCAAAGTTCCAATTGCATATCCTGTCACCAACTGCAATGACTGAGTTCCCTTCTCCAATCATCAAGAAAAGGCTGAAGTTCCCTGTACTGTACTTCCGTGTTTTTGTTTTGCTTTGCTTTGCTTTGTTGCTGACTAAGGAAAGAGACAGTTAATCTCTGGGAATAGAAGCTTCTAAAGGTCAAGGCCCTTATCTGATTTGTTGCCTGCTATATCTCCCAGTGCATAAAACAGAACCTGGCACATAGATGCTCAGAATGCAGTTATTCAATGTAAATGATAAATCTATGCATTCGCTTAGTAGTGTTTGATACATGTGAACACTAATCATTACACAAGACAGAAATGTGTGCTTGTTGGGAAGGAAAAGAAATTGAAAACAACTATTTTTTGGATTGTCTGCAAGTCCTTTTGAGGTAGCATCAGTAGTCTTAGCCAGAAAAGAGGGAGGGAGAAGATGGTTAGATGGGCCCCAGCTTTCCAAATGGATCAAATCGTATGCAGCTTTCTGGAAGCTTACAGGAAAGAAAAAAATAAAATATCTGCTCTGTATCAGACACCCAGTAATAAGTTATTTCAGAAAGTTGTCATGTTTAAATTGGAGATCTCAGAGAACTTCTCAGGTGGGCACTGGTGTAAGACGTGAGACTTCAGGGAGGGTTTAGGAAAAGTGGAGAGAAGCAGAGGAGGCCTCCAAAATTTCCCAGAGGGAAGGACTTAGGGGCAGCATACTTAGGTGAGACTACAAAATATGGCTCGAATTTGTGTAAAAGTTGTTTTTTTTTAATCATTTGTTGATTTGGAATGGGGTTGCAGGGAGAGGTTATAGGGGAAGCGGCTTATTGCTGCCCCTCCCTACTACAAGTATCCCTTGGCTCTGTTCTTCAAAAGCAGACTTTTGATTACCATGAAAAGCAAATCTTCTGTGGGGCAAAACATGGCCACAGAAGTGTGGCATCTGAGGGGAGTTCAACACAATTCCAAGCCTAAGGGGCATTTTGGAACCCAGTCACTCTCTAATATCACCATTTGCTAAACTAGTCACCCTCTGTGATAGACTGAATGCTTGCATATCCTCAAAATTCATATGCAGAAATCCTCCGCCCCAAAGTGATAGTGCTAGGAGTTGGGGCCTTTGGGAGGTGATCAGGTCATGTGGGCAGAGCCCTCATGAATGTGATGGGTGCCCTTATAAAGGAGGCCTGAAGGAGCTGCCTGCCCCTGCCCTCTTGTGAGGAAGCAGTGAGAAAACGGCCTTCTAGGAACCAAGAAGCAGGCCCCTAGGAGACATCAATCTGCCTGTGCCTTGATATAAGACAACGCAGCCTCGAGAACTGTGAGCAACTCATGTTTGTTAGTTAAGTCACTCATCTGTGGTATTTTTGTTATAGCAGCCAATCACGGCTGCCACATGCTGAGCACCAGCGGACTCGCCTTTCCCTGCCTGAGTGACAACAGTGGTGGCTGAGCTGGGCTCGGATTTTCAGAAAAAAATGTGTTCGCACACCAACGAGAAACACACCCACCCTCAGTCCCTCACCTTCAGAGGGGCCTGTTGAAAAGACAGAAACAAAGCCTGCTGCAGCTGGCTTGATTTTTAGGCACTGGCCTAACTCAACTTTACACCACTTGCTTGCCTGTCTCTCTCCTAATCCCATTTGGTCTTTTGTCCTGGATAAAAGAGCATTTGTGAAAATAGGGGAAACCAGCTCTGTGTGAGGCTGTTCTACGTGTGAGCATTTTATATAAGCATTGAAACAACCCTATAAAGAGATGTCCTATTTTTATAATTGAGGACCAGAAACATTACGCAAATTGCCCAGTTGCAAACTTGGATGTCACAAAACTGAACTCAAGCATTGTTCATATGAGCTCAAAGCTGGGGTTCCTCCAAGGACAGGCTGTGCTTACGGGCTTTGTCAGCCAGCAACTCAAGCATCTGTATTCATTGGGGTCCCACACAGACAGGACACTTAACTATAGGAGAAATTGAAAACTGTTTATTTATAAAGAGACTTTTCATAAAAGTGTGGGTGTATGGGAACCATAGGGACAGTACAACAACCTGAAACTAACTGCAGCAGCAATTACTATCCCTAGGCCAAAAGACATCAAGGAAAGCGTTGGTCACCCAAATCTTCAGAAGGAGGAGATCACCCCCTCATGAGAAGTAGTGACCTTCAGCCCAAGGCACAAGGCTAAAGTATTCCAACCTTACTCTCCTCCCTCCCTTCCATCTCCTGTCAGGGACCCATTAGGCAGCCCAACTAGAAGCCAGGAGTCAGAGTAGCTCTGTTGATATAGTCCATAGATGTCAACCTCCAGAGGCACAGAACTGGGAAAAGAGAATGGAGAGGGGGTCAGGAGAAGCCAGTAGAAGATATCCAGCATTGCCCTGGGTTTTTAGTTTTGTTTTTTTTAAAGACAAAATTGAGAAAGACATCCTTTGTCTTCTTCCTGGTTTTCCCTAAGACAAACCCAATTCCTGAGGGTTACCAGATACGCTGGTTTCCAGGCTCCTTGGAGAGCCATCTAGGTGTCACTGGAGCACAGGACCTGCTCCTTGTAGTGGTCATGTTTGTAGCACATGTAAGGATAGGCTCTAGTCCAAGACCACAATGGTCCATGTGGCCACCAGCTCACAATCACACAAGATAAGTGAAAGGAAGAGGAGAGGAAAGCACATGCAGGTGTGGATGCTGGCCTATCACAGCTCCCACTTCCACACTTCCATGCAAGCTCAGCCTCCACTCCGGGACAGGTGGTCCAGCCCAGGAAACAGTAATCTCAAACAAACGTGAAAGATGATGATTCTAAGCAAGGAAGAAAATAGCCCTGGGGCTGACACTCGAAAATGTCAAGATAGATTCAAATTGTTAACCTTTTTACTTCAGCATTTTAAAGAAAGTGTTTTTGTCAAGCCATTTAAATGCTGTCTACCTGCCTCCCTGAAAATGTGCTCTAAAAATTCATTATGTCTCCATTTGAAAAAAAAAAAAAAAAAAGCTTTTTCTCTTGTGATCTCAAATGTGTAGTCCTTTTCCAAGAGCCTCTCGTTCTTTCCTTCTAGGAATGACAAAGAAAGACTGCACAGTTAACCTTCTTTTGTACTTTTGTTATCTTATTCTTTTGTTCATCTCTTCACCCACTAAGAGTTTTATCAAATGCCTGCTAGATATGACAACAATAATCATGTTGTGCTTTACAAATTCTTATATTTCATTTTAGCTGATATTCACAACAAATTTTATGCAGTCAGTTTGGCAAATATTCGTATCTCCCTTTTACAGGCAGGGAAACAGCCCTGAAAAGACTGAACTTCTTGTCCATGGTGACACAGCACAACACAGCCCACTCTGCCTCCCAGGCTGTCCACGACCCCGCTCGAGCTGTCTCTCCAGCCCCATCTCACACCATTCATTCCTCTCCCACTGAGCTCTAGTCTCTCTGCTTGCATTTCTTCCCAGCACTGGTTATCATCTGATATCATCTAATGCCTTTATTTTTTTGTTTCTTGTTTATCATCTTTCTCATCCCCTAAAATATTAGCTCCATAAAAGCAGAGCTCTTCTCTCTCAGCTTGCTTCTGAATCCCAGAACCTAGAACATACACTTTCCAACATTTCCAATTGCACATTTATGTTTTTTTTTTTAAATCAAACTTACTTATCTTCTATCCTGTAAGATACATGAGAGAAGGAACCATGACTGTCTAGTTTACTGCTATGCAACACACATTAGGCACTTAACACATATTTTATTCAAGGAAGGAAGGAAAGGAGAAAGGCAAAAAGAAGAGGGGAGGAAAGGAAAGAAGGAATGAAGAAATAAAAGAAAAATGAGTCATTTCTTTTGCCCTTAATATGAGCCAGGCATTCTGCCGTGCCATTTATATTCTTGTCTCATTTTGCCCCCAATTACCTGCAAATACAGATGCTTCTTGACTTGTGATGTGGTTACATCCCCATAAACTCACTGTTAAGTTGAAAATATTTTAAGTGGAAAAATAGGTGTTATGTAGACATGAAGGTATTCTAAAATACAAAAGACAATATCCAAAAAAAACCACTGGTATCACAGACATGGTAGAGTGTCAGTTGTTTATGCTCATGATCACCCGGCTGACTGAGAGCTGAGGCTCATTCTCACTGCCCTGCATCGTAAGAGGCTATTGTGCCACGTATTGCTAGCTGAGTAAAAGGTCAAGATTCAAAATTCAAAGTATAGTTTCTACTGAATGCATCTCAGTTTCGCACCATAGTAAAGTAGAATAATCTCAAGTCAACCCATAAGCTGAGGACCGTCTGTAGACATGTTATCTCTAGTTTTGCAGGAAACTTGAGGCAAGAGGAGATTAAATAATTCAAGCCGTTTTCACAGGGAGCAAGTATAGAGCAATGTCTCCATGCCCCAGGCCACAGTCTCTGCAACCACACCACACTACATCTAAGCACACTTAGCTTCAGACTCCCAGGGAGGAGAGCAGGGAGAGGAAAATATAGGAGGATGGTTTTAGTTCAATGTAAGAAAAAATCTCTTCTTGGTACGGACTGTTCTGGGCCATAAGAAGCTGTTTCAAGAAGGAGCAAATAGGCTTCCAGGTAGAGAATGGTGAGCTGGCAGGTGGGGGTGGGACCTTCACAAGGCAGGTGGTCAAATGGGAAGATAAGCAGCTCAGGAAATTGGTACCCCATGAAGGGAGTGAACGAATGCATATATATGATGAGGGTAGTGGAGACAGAGTTTTTTTTTTTAACCATCAGAGAGGGGAGTTTCAAACACAAAAAGAAGGGAAGCTGGAATAAATCCTATGGCTTTGGGCACACCTGGCACATGTCTTTTAAATCATAAATACCATCTCCACTAAAGAAACCAGGGTTCTTTGTACTACTGATGTATTTCAGTAAGTGTGAAATTATTTCTAAATAAAAAGTAAAGAAAAAAGGGAGCACATTTCATTTTTAATGGATACAGATGCATAGGCTAGCCTAGTCTTTCCCAAACTTTAAAGTGCATACAAATCTCACCTGGGGGTCTGGTTCAAATGCAGATTCTGATTCCATAGGTCTGGGACCAGCCAAAGTTCCTGTGTTTCTAACAAGCTTTCAGGTGAAGCTGATGCTGCTGGCCCACAGACCAAACTCTGACTAGCAAGGAAAAAGTGAACTAGGCACATGAATACTAATAACAATCTAATTATCATTTAGGAAACTCCCCATATTGTCAGGTATTCTACTAGATGCTTAATGTGCATCAACTCTAATCCTTAACCACATTTGATGAATGTGGCCCAGAATGCAATGAGAATGAAAATAACTTGCCCAAAGCGAAAAAGACAAGAGTAGCAGTATGCATTGGGCATGAGAGTCAGATAGATTTTGGTTAGAATTCCAGATCAATTACTTACTTTACATAACCCTGGCAAGATATTTAATCTTTCTGTGCTTTACTTTTCTCCTATTGGATTGCTAATAAGGAATTAATGAGATAGTGACTATTCATCACTCAATGAAGTGCCTGAACTATATAGCTAATATTACTGAGTGGAGCTAATGCTCCAAAGGCTGTGCTCTTTCACTGTATTACACAATGAACAGTTCATTCCAGTAGATAATCTTTGAGATCTCTTCCTCCCAAGCAGGAGCTCTGTCATTCCAGAATGGAGGTGTTTAAAGGCTTCTCCTAAAGAGAAGCCCCACAGAAAAATTATATACACAGATCGGCCAAAATTGAAGAAAACAAGAAAGACCATCAGCCAAGATACACTGACCAGAATCAAGCAGACTGGTGCCGGTGGCGGTGAGGAGACCATCTTACTTACAGCAAAGGGATCATGTAGCTGAAAGAAACCAGCAACACATGTGCAAGGGTAGGTGTGAGACAACCAGTTGCTAGAATTTTTCAAAGGCAAATCTGAGGAGTGTAACTTGTTTTCTTCTGTAGGTGGCCCAGACAGTCTTGTTGCAAGACAAATCTCTGCTTATTGAGCAAATCCTCTTAAACTGTCTGAACATCAACAGACTGCAGCTTTGAAATCCAGATTACAAATCGTAACACTTACTGGGAGTATCTTTGATGACTGAATTAATCTGTGAACAGAATTTTTTTTTGTACGAACAATGTGATGTTGCTAACATAAGGACTTATCACCAAACAAGAAATAGCTAGTTAATTAAACACACCTGGCCCGCTTTAGTTGCTCAACTTTTGGTGTCTTTAACTTCATAGGTTTTAATTACCCTCTTGCCCATTTCATAGTGGAATTCATTTTCTTTCAAAGCATCCAGTCATTCCTACATCCATCAGAATGGAGTGATTTATTATCTGCAGAGATGGATATGTGTATCCTCTGTTGCTCTTTGGGTCAAACATTTCCCATCCTGCTTATATTTCTCCAAGATTATTTAATTTCTACTTTCCAACTCTTCACTATGGAGAGTCTTACTATCACTCACTCAGATTTAAATTTCTGTGTCCTTTATGCATTACATCTTCCCACCTGCTCTCCTTGGATGTAAATTGGCTGAATGTCGAGAGAAAAATCATTCTTTGTTGCTCTGGTTCATCCTTCAGTGAACATACCCGAAGAACACTTGCTCCTAAACTATTTCTGTTTGCCAAGCAGCAGCCAGCCAGCAACCCACCCACCCACCTGATGGTTGGAGAAAGATGACAGAAGGGAGAAGAAAAGAAACTGGGGAAGGGGGCGGGGGGGAAGAGAGAGAATCCAATGACCAATATCCTGGCTCTATTCCAACCTGGGTAATTAGAGTCTGCCGCTATTTCGAACATTTTTCCCATTTGCAGTGTGTCTGCATGTGTGTGTGTGTTGGGTGGGGGAAGGGAACTCCATAAAAAAATTATTTTTTTCTGTTTCTTCTCAATCATGGCGCATTGGAAACAACCTTAAAAGGATAAATATAATCCTGGGGAGAGAATCAAATGTCTCTGAGAAAAGAGTTCAGAGATAGGTAAACATGCAGTTTCCAAAGGTCTCAGACAGCATTTGCAATATCACAAAGCACCCTCCAAAAGCACCAAAAAGGAAAGTCAAAATCAGCACACACCCCCCGCCCATTTTCTGGAACAATGTTACAAGACAAGGAAGAGTCCTTGCCTGCTGTCGATGGCTCCTGCCTGACTCATCCACGTTTTGTCCTTGGCCTGTCTCTGCCTTGCTCTTCCAAACACCATCTCTCCAGGTGACATCCGGGGCACAGATGGGACTTGGGAAGATGGAAACATGAATTCTTGTAGCACAGCCAGCTCCCACTTTTAGACAGATTGGGCTTTAGCCATTTGATAAAATAGAGGATTTAATTCAAGTGGGAGCAGAGAATTAAGTCTTAATACACAGCCAAGCAGTTTAAAACAATTTCCTTACCCAGTTTTTCTGCAAGACATCCACTACGTATACCTAATAGCAGAAAAGCACCAGCAGATACCCGCAGGGGTTGGAGGGAGAGGCTTAAGTAGTCTACCTCGAGCTTAATATTTTAATCACGGACATTACCTTGAAATTTGAAGAAAACTTTTTGCTACACATACACACATACCGACCAAGCATGTGCTTTAATATAAAGGTTTAGATTACTTATCAGTAATTGATTGTTCGTTTATTTTGTTCACTTTATTCTTTCCTCTCCTTTTGCAGTGCATTTCTGGGAGCCCAAGAGGTACTAATGTCCCTGTTGGAGGAAGCCATCCCTGCCCCATGTCAGACCATTTCATGACCCTGTGCCCTTTTTACATGTGAAGAGATAAAATTCTGGGAGAATGAATGAGGTTTACCTTTCTCTTAATCTTCAGGTTGCCCGTAGAGTCAAAAGCTTTGCTAAGAGGGCAAATAAGAGCTCTCCTAGCAATATGAGCTAAGAGCCAAGAATGAGTCTCTGAGTGGAGTTTTTAAAATTCAGAGCTGGGGAAATCATTTTGAAAGCTGAAGGTTTCTATGTTAAAGTAAGACTTTTAGAGAAAGAAAATGGAGTTTGAGCCCTAAAAAACTAATGGCTTGGAAGACTCAGAGAAGAAAATTTATAACATCAACTACAAAATAGAGTATATAATAAATTATATCTCACAATCATTCCTTCTTTTCTCAGCAAAAAGCTGTTAAATTTCAAAAAGCTAGTAAAGGAAAGAAGTCGAAGGAATAAGACTTAGTTTTAGGAAATGGCTGTGTAAAGGACCTTTCTGCCCATATCCAGCCAGGGCCTGGGCTTGAGAAAAACTGATAAAACCTCCATGTAGGCTTAGGTGTTTCCTGAGGAGAGGCAATCTGTAAGTCTCTTCCAGATAAAGCCCCCTTTCTGATCTATAGCATGCTCTAACATCAAGTAGCCATAGACAAGCTGAAAAGCCATGTTTAGGCAAAGGAAGCTTAAGCAGCTCCAATTCCCCCTCCAAGCACCGAGACCCAACAATAGCATGGGACAGAGATGTCACAACAACACAATCAGACATGTTCCATGTTGATAAGTGTGTCTGGTGATGTGTCCCTCCCTGGGCACCTGCTGTGCGTCACCAATGTTGCTGGTAAATCACAAAATGCGCACAGAGGGATGGATACAGCCCAGGTAAAGGAGAAGGGGCAGGAAGCAGGAAAGAGCATATCACAGTCTTGAATGATCAAGTATTGGAATTAGTGACATTTAAAAAAGCAAGTTAAGGTTTAAGTAAATCCAGGATCCAATTCAGTCAGTCAGTAATACCATGGGTGGATCACCTGAGGTCAGGAGTTCGAGACCAGCCTGGCCAACGTGGTGAAACCCTGTCTCTACTAAAAATACAAAAATTAGCCAGGCGTGGTGGTGTGTGCCTGTAATCCCAGCTACTCAGGAGGCCGAGACAAGAGAATCACTTGAATCCAGGAGGTGGAGGTTGCAGTGAGCGGAGATTATGCCATTGCACTTTAGCCTGGGTGAGAGAGCAAGACTCCATCTCAAAATAATAATAGTAATAATACCACAGTTGAATATTGTAGAACTTTTTACCCATGTCTAAAGTTTGACATCATTAAAGCTTCAAATATAATCCAAATGTGCATCTTCAGTGCCCTGTTAAAATATCACAGGACATTTTCACCCTGCCATTGGAAAGACTGCATTGCATTAAAGAAAATATTCTGAAACATTTCAACTTATCTTCATAGATGACCAATTGTTATATTGGGTAATATTTAGCTATACAAATATCTCCACTTCTTCTTAGGAGTTTTCTATGTTAATAAAAACCGTTTGCCTAATTAACTTCCAGTAAACATCTATTGTAAGCTACACACTATGTTTGGAATATTGGTCCTAGTGCCCAGGACCGGGCTTTTACATACGAAACATTTGATATTTACTGAACAATACATAAAGGATGGATAAAATACATCCTTGAGAAACTTGAGAGTTCCTAAGAATGTGTCAGTTGACCTACAAAGGTCATCCTGTAGGCAAGAAGAATGCAAAATGGCCTGCAAGAAACTAGGAATTAGGACTCAGAAGCACAAGGCACTGTAGCTACTTTAGCCACAGATACTTCCTGGAAAGAGATTGATAAGGAATGTACAAGACAGTAGCATCAGACACATCACGGAAATGAGAATGACTGAGTATGAGAGGTAGAGGTGCCTTCCAACAATGCCTGACCCTACCTGAGCCCTCCAGAACTGAGACATTCAGTTCTGAATCTTTAGAACACTGAAGGATGAGGGTACTTATAACCACAATTATGAAGAAAAAACTAATGTACCTAAACTCATTGTAGTATATCTTACAATGTACTTTGCATTTCTTAGAAGGCTTCAGATTGAAAGTGACAACTCCAACCTGCTTAAACTAGAAAGAGACATGTATTTGAAGGCTCAGGTTACCAAGGGAAGAATAAGAACAGTCTTCTTAGATCAATGGAACCAAATAAAATGGCACCAGCCTCTCATCCTTGTTACTTTCAGTTTGTCTGCTTCCTTCTCTCTGGGAAAGTGCCGTCTCAAAGCTCAGCACATGGCTATGAACAAATCTCAACCCTCCACTCATCTGCAAGTTTTGTCATCCAAAAGGGTTAGAAACTTTTTCTCTAGCTCCAGCCCAGAAAACATCTATGAAAATTCTCTATTTAGCCAGCTTAGTTCAGCTGTCCATCTGGGATCATCAACTGTGCTGAAGAGCCTGGCGTTTGGAAGTGGAGGGTGAGGGACTTTCGTAAGAAAAAGAAGGCAGCTTTATTAACACTACACCGCTGGTGTGGAGTTAAGCACTTTCTCAGACAAAAGGGCAAGGCTGTGATGTAAGAAGGAGGAAGTGGTGCCGGGTAAGCAGCCTGATAGTGTCTACTATATGCCAGGATCCTGCCATGCCTCTCACTCTTTCTTTATTGAATATCTAATCTCAAGTTCATGAACATTATACAGCCACAGGTCAAGGCCAAAAAATGTGGACATAATAACAAAACACAATTAAATAAAAATAAAAAATGATGCTTCTCAAAGTTGTTTTTTTAAATTAACACATGATAATATTCCTGATAGAAAGGAACAACGAACTGGAGAGACACATGCATCCTCGATACTAAGAACGCAATGGGCATCAGTTACATGTGTTTCCTTTAACCAGTGGGATTAGCAAACAAAC